>MU777790.1:21546-70931 GCA_026770625.1 Nicotiana glauca
TAAATATATATATATATATATATATATATATATATATATATATATATATATATATATATATATATATATATATATATATATATAAAACTGTGCAGGCCGATGAAGCTGCCATGGACATTTACTAGTATAAAAAAAATATAGGACTCGTCTACAAGCTAGACATAACTAAACTTTACCAACCAAGCTGATATTTGACTCTGTCTGCTGGGAGGGTCTCTCCAACTGTCAATGAAGACCTGCAGGCATGAAATGTAGTGCCCCCGACAAAAGGGACATCAATACGAAATAATGTACTGAGTATGTAAGGCAACAGAACAATTGAAAGCTGAAACTGAACTGATAATATAATAACTGAAAGTAATCGGGAGTCAAAAATAATATGAAGATATGCTTACATGCTAATACTGACTCAACTCTCTCAATATAGTAAGTAAAATATATGTCCAGCCTTATAAGGATCGGTATGTGTAACTGCTCTGTCGTTGTAGGCTCACTCATAGTCGCTCGACCATACTAGGCTCTGTATCTCAGCCATTCTGGGCTCTCTCATAGGTGCTAAGTTACAATAGTCTCGGTATACAACTTACCATTATAGCTCGATGGTAGTGAATATGTCCACCGATTATGGCTCGATGGTAGTGAATATATATATATATATATATATATATATAAATAAACTCTCTGCTGTCTTGGATGACATAAGACAAAACTAAACTGAATATGAAGTCCCCATAAGGGAGAATACTGTAAATTATGAGACTAGGAAAATGTAAATAAATTCAGGAATATGAACTTCTCTTTATGTGTCGTTATCAAACACAGGTAGTTACTGGATCATGCCAAAATAAAGGAATGGTTTAGCCTTAACATACCTTATCACAATATGTCCAATAAACACGTTAAACACGTCTTGTTTCACCTTAATCTACAACAATAATAACAATACTATCATCAAGTTATGTAAGGTACAACTATCACACTACGAACGACAAGCTTATTTTGTATAAAAACGGGCAGCATCTCCCATATAATCCTTACTTCCTCCAAATTCAAGATAACACCAACAACACAAGAACACAATAATATCAACATATATACATTATTTTCCAACCTTCTATGCACCACAAAATATTACAAAATATCCCAACATACCCCAATCTCTTTATACACAAAATGACCACCAAAGTAGTGTCAACAAGCCCGAAAATGTTATATCGAACGACCAGCCCTCCCCCCTGCATTTATGTGGTGTTTCTCCACATCCTTCCTCCACCAAAACTCCATAAAACAATATTAAAACACGTAGCCCAACAGCAACACAAAATATTCCACAAAACAATCCGCTACAAGTGAATAACTCGAACTCACGGCTTTCAATCATTGTCCCGTAAGTTCTTACAACTATAGAATGACTTACCATGAATTTACAGAAGAAAAAAATGGATGAAACAGAGCAGTAAACTTAACTTATTTGTTGGATAACTCATCTCCTATCTTGGTTCTTCAAACTCTAGGTTTTACCTCCAATAAGAATTTGAAAAGGAGAGAAAATCAATTAGGGTTTGTGGGTAATTTTTGGGAGGAAGTTTGCAGGGGTTTAGGTATGGTTATTTGTGATATATAATGAGGGTTATCTTTTAGGAGATAAGCCCTTAAATGGGCTCTTTGGATGACCCCGAAATAGCCTCTTTTGGTCTCTGATTTAACCAAGTAGGTGACATACCTACTTGTCACCTAGCAGTCTGTGCAGTCTCACTAAAATGCATATATATATATATATATATGTGTGTGTGTGCGTGTATATATATATATATATATATATATATATAAACATATACACACTCCAATGTTGTATTGACAAATGGTTAAATGCGTTAGAAAATAGACTCATAGATCTTCAATTTTGTAGGTAGATCATCCCCTAATTCCACGTATATTGGGAGAAAAACTCAGCTACATTTTACCTAAGTTTCAACATATTTATGAATGGAACTTGTGATGACTTTTTCCAACTATTGTTCTTCAACTCGCTTGACTTCAAAAAATAACACATGACTATCATATAACTGAAATAAATCATAACATAATCTCATTATAATATTAAGAACCCTAGTCTCATCCCAAAAGTATATGTTATAACATTCCAACTTGTTGACTTTTGACGAAACTTATTTTCTTCAATTCGTTTAGCTTCTAAGCCTCAAACCCTCTTGGTACTTGGTATTCATGATCTTAAATATTTGTAACCTCCACGTTTACATGATTAACTAACTTTGTAAGCTTTTCAAAGATGATTTTATTTTTGAGCTTACATCAATTGAATTACAATGTACTTTTACGTATGAAAACATGGAGTGTAACATTATTTCCCCCTTTGGAACATTCGTCCTTGAATGTTGACTGATGTGCTGATCAGTCTCATAACCTATATCTCTTACAAATACTTTACTACTGTCCTTCCATCCAGGCTACTAATCTATGAATAATTCAAAGGCCAGGGCATTCCTCTCTTTAGGCCTCTTTCGCATACCAAGACTTGTGGTCGAAAATTTTTCCAATCTCGTAATTGTTACTACCTTATGTCCTGCAGCTTGTACCACTCTATCCTTATATGTGCGCCTATGTGACTCTTCTCTCCTTTTTCTTTCAGCTTTTAGCCAATCTCCAGTCCTCATTTTGGGAACATATACAGAACTATGACAAGTTGTCCCTATAGTTATCTATAGGTGTACTAAATTCCTTCACTTGGTACTCTGTCGAGCTTACAATTATTGCTATATCTTGTTTCAAAGCTCGGATAACTATCCTTATCGCCTTACTGCATCTAGGTAGGTCATACTATACCATAACATATGCTTTGATTTATTATTACCGAGGTTTGCTACCATACTCCAAGTTAATCTCATGCTGCTTATCCTATATGTATAAATCTTATTCCTTTAATGCTTTCTCATTACTGTTCATCTTAAGAGTGACAACCAAATATCATCTCGTACTTTGGAACTTTTATCCAACTATCATTGATTCACCTTAGTGATAATCTATAATCTACCACTGATAACTTGAAACTCTTATGTAATATATTGTCACTAGGGCTCAAGTTTCATCAGGGAACATCTCGAGCTATTTGCATAATCCACTGAGGGTCAATACTATACTTCAATAACTGTATTTTATAGCATCCTAATGTGATTCATCTTGGTGGGGAGGGGGATTATTCTAATCTCGTGAAGTTCATGAAATACCTTTTTCTCAAAATCATTACCCAATCAAAAGCCTAAACTTCATCCTCTTATCTATCACAATTACACCCGTATTCTACCCCTAGGGAAGCATTCCATCTCTTTTAAATTCTCCTAGTATTAAACTCCTTTGTCACACCTCATTTTTTCTACACCCCCAAAGGGTATAAGGAAGTTTTTCCAATTTAAGTGACAATCGAAATGAGATTGTTTATTAAGAGATTTAGAGTCGCCACTTGGGAGATTTATGGTGTCCCAAGTCACCAGTTTAAATCCCGAATCGAGGAAAAGATTGACTTTGTATTACAGTCCGCGAACCAGAAATCTGGGTAAGAGATTTTGTTAACCTGGGAGAAGGTGTTAGGCATTCTCGAGTTCCGTGGTTCTAGCAAGGTCGCTCAACTGTTAAATTTGGCTTAATTATCTAATTTCAAAACATTTTTAGACCTGTTGTGCAATTTTAACTTTTTAACCGCTTTTATTTAATTAATTAAAGGAAGATTGCATTGTCATGTAAAATATGTTCCAAACTACGTCACATAAATGCACCCGCAATCCTAAACACATTTTATCTAATATTTAGATTTGGATTTGGGTCACATAAATGCGCACCCGAGTTTAGGAAAGTAACATTATTAAAATAATATGCCTAAAGCAACTACGCGTTGGCAACTTTGCGAGGGCCATGGAAATTCCACTAGATGGCACGCCTCGAATTCTAAGGACTAAATCAAAATTATTTACAATGAGGGACATGCAATTGTTATTTGTTTTTAGTGGCACACCTCAGCTGATCAAGGAAAACTTAGAGGATTCTAATTATTTTTATCTTAGGACTACCCTATGCGATGACCTAAAGTAGCATATTAGAAACTCAAAAAGCCTAGAGAAAATTATTTCAAATAAAGCAAATAGGCAGACCTCTTTGCAAAGTCGTTAAGCTTTGGGCTCAAATGAGCCTCATTCATGGTGAGGAAGAGAGTTTAAATCAGATTGTCCCTCATCTGGGCATGCACTAGGCCAATTCTCACACTCCCAATTTCGTTGATAAAAAATGCTAACTAATTGAAACCGGCATGGAACATGAATCAAATTAAATAAACACTTCTGAAATGTGTCTTAAAGAAACTCAACTTCTAATAACACCTTTCATGCATTTTTGAACCAATTTGCCATGAAAATGCAGCAGTCATATTAGGATAATCATTTGCTTAGAAGGGCAACCCCAAGTGATCATTATTGTCTAAAAAAATACACTTGTGATGACCCGACCCATTGTATCATGAGTCGCTGCTCCGTTTCCCCCATTTTCTGCTTCTTTATGCTTCACTATCAGTGTCTTGTGTGATCGAGTTGGTTTGGAGTGGTTTCAGTAGGAAATGAGACACTTAGTCTCTTTAAGGACGACTTAGTTTGGAAAAGTCAACTGGATGTTGACTTATGTATTAGAGGCCTAGGATATGAATTTCTGATGATTCGGTTAGCTTCGGGGGATGATTTGTGACTTAGGAGTGTGATCGGAAGTGATTTTGGAGGTCCGGTGTAGAATTAGGCTTGAATTGGCGAAGTTAGTATTTTGGTGATTTCCGGTTGGTTGGTGATATTTTGATATGAGGTTCGGAATGGAATTTCGAGAGTTGCAGTAGCTTTGTTAGGTGATTTGGGATGTGTGTGCAAAATTTCAGACCATTTGGAGGTGATTTGGTTAGGTTTTTGATTGAATGTGTATTTCAGAAGTTTTTGAAGAACTTAGGCTTGAATTCGATGAGAATTGATAGTTTTTGTGTTGTTTAGGGTGTTTTAATGATTGGAACAAGTTTGAATGATGTTTTAAGGTGTGTTGGAGCTTGTGGTTGAGGTCCCGGGGGCCTCGGGGTGATTTCTGATGGCTAACGGGAGGTTTTGAACTTGGAAGAAATTGCAGATTTTTGCCCCAGTTGTTGCAGGTTTTTAATGCTTCGCGATCGAGGGAGGTCCCTCGCGATCGCATTGAAGGAATCGAAGAGGCAGCAGATTTGTTCATCGCATTTTCATTGGAGCATTCACGATTGCAGAGAGTCACATAGTAAAGCTTTGCATTCGCAGGAGTCCCTCCGTGTTCGCATAAGAGGATTTGAGGGTTAGGGGCAATTGCCCTTCGCGATCGCGGCCTGGGGTATGCGTTCGTGTAGTATGAAAGAAGACAACATCACGATCGCGATGTACTAGTCGCGTTCGCATAGTTATTTTTTTGGAGACTTGGGAAATTGCTCTCCGCGATCGCGTGCCTGGGGCCGCGATCGCATAGAGGAAAAACGGAGCTGGACAGAAGGGTTATAAAATATTTTGTTCCGCGAGGTTAAGTCATTTTCCACCATTGTTGAGCATTGTGAGAGGTTTTTGGGAGGAATTGAAGAGGGATTCGAAGAGGAGTGATTGGAGGTAAGTTTTATGAACTCAAAACATGATTATTATGTGAGATTATCCTTGAAATTTGTGGAAACTTAGCAAAAAGGGGAAGAACTAGGGCTTGGAAATTGGAGACTTTAAATTGGGATTTGATGGGCCATTTGAGCTCAGATTTGGGAGTTCTTGATATGTATAAACTCGGGGGGAGGTAAGGAGTCTATTAATGTGAAAATTTTTAAGTTTTGAGAAGTGGGCCCGGGGCTCAGGTTTTGCGAATTTCGAGATTCTTGACATTTTTCAATTGTGTATTGTTTCCTTAGCATATTGTGACATATTCGTTGTGATTTTGATCAGATTCGACGCACGAGAAGGCAGATTTGAGAGGCAAGGGCATATCTAGCTAGAGTTTGGCAGGCTTGAGGTGAGTAATGATTGTGAATAATATACTGACGATTTGAAACCCCGGATTGCACATCGTAGTGCTATATTGTGGTGAGACACGTGCTGGATGATGAGCGTGGAGTCTTATACTGCCGAGGATTGTGACTTGATCCATCCGGATGGATGATTTTATCGCATATTTGACTGAAACATATTTGTTATTATCATGATTTGGGCTGATTGCCATATTTGGGCTTAGTGCGGATTATTTGAACCACTTCGGGGATGGTTGTTGATATTTCCTCACTTTTTTGATGTTATACTTGAACTCAGTCATGTATTTTCCACTTTTTTCAAAACTCACCAAAGTTTATTGTGCTTTAACCCTTGAAATGATATTTCCAATACTATTTTTGGGCTGAGCAACATGTTTTACTGTTGCCCGAAGGGCTTATATGATTTTTGACTGAGTGAGGCCGATGGCCAGAGTTGTGAGGATACTTTTGGATCAGGCTGCATGCCGCAACAGTGTTATACTGATACTGATATGAGGCTGAGGGCCTAGACTTGATGCCGCGAGATGGCTTGATATTGCGCTTGGGCCGTAAGGGCCCCCTCCCGGAGTCTGCACACCCCCAGTGAGCGCCATTGACGATAAATGGATCGGGTTGCACGCCGCAGCGATATGTGGATCGGGCTGCACACCGCAGCGGTACTGGTACAATTTGATGTGTTTACCTTATTTCATTTGTCTGCCATTATCTGTTGTTTGTGCTACTTCTTGCAATATTTACCTGATATTCTGGCATTATCTGATAACTGAGTGTTGTGCCCGAGGTGCGGAATTCTGTGCTTATATGCACTATTTGTTTTGCATTCATTTGCGTAACCGCTGAAAAAGTCATTTTCAAAAGAGGTTTAAACTGAGATAAGATGTTTCTCTAAAGATTTCGCAGCTTCACTGTTTTCTAAAAAGGGTTTACACTGCTTCCATACAACATGATGATTTGTCATACGTGATTTCTTACCGCTCAGTTGTTATTTACCTTTATTACTTACTGAGTTGTAGTACTCATTTTACTCCCTGTACCCCGTGTGCAGATGCAGGTATTTATTCACCCGATAGCGGGTTTGGCTGATCAGAGTCAGAGATATAGGAGTTTAACGAGGTGACTACTAGCGTTCGTAGCATCATTTTTCTCCCTTTGTTCATTTTTCTTGATTCGTGTACTTTTAGACTTTGTGGTTGTACTTACACTCTAATAGATGCTCGTGACTTGTGACACCCCAATTAGGGTTGTTTTGGGTTGTATTTCTGCTAATTAATATTATTAAGTCATATTTAAGCTGTTTATTCATGTCTAACTATTTTTGAAAGGACGAGTTGGGTTAGTTGGCTGGCCTCGTCTTCACGTGAGGCGCCATCACGACCATTGCGGGGTTTGGGTCGTTATAAGTTGGTATCAGAGCCTAGGCTTCATAAGTCTCACGAGTCATGAGCAGGTTTAGTAGAGTCTCGCGGATCGGTACAGAGACGTCTGTATTTATCCTCGAGAGGCTGTAAAACCCTTAGGAAAACTTCACATTCTTGATCTCATCGTGCGTCCATGATTCAGCTTGAAAAGTAACTCTTAAAATTCCTCCCACACGTTCGTAGGCGCGCATGAGCGCTTAGTATTAGATGTGCCTTGATGGATTGTGATTCCCTGATCAAGGGGCGAGATGTAATCTCTGTGAGTTTATATTGGGCCATTCTGGAGGACTTGAGGCTGGATCTTTGCCTATGGCTTGAGCACCGTGGTGCTGATTGCGTGAACAATTATTTTTGAACTTATATGTTTGGTATTGTCCATATTAGTGGAAATGACGACTGGATAAGTATGTTAGTAATGCGAGATGTATTTATGTGACTTGGAAGTGATGAGGGAGGTCCGCTGGATGATAGATGAACTAATAAGTTCTTGATTTCCATTGTGACCGGATGTGTAGCCCCGAGTTATGAGCGCGTGAAGAATCTTTTCGTGTCTCCTAATTGGGAGTGAAGTAAATTTTATGTTGCGGTATGAGTTCAGACTCGGGAATACTAAGTGGATGTGTAATGTTTTATGACGGGGGAAGGTATACAAAAATGTTATATTGAGGTGAAGCAGGTAGGTTATCTCCCACGGAGTGTGCTGAAATAGATTGATCTTTATGTGTATGTTAGAAGATCTTATGTGTAATTGAAGGGTACGTGTTGAAATTTGAAATTTTGGGTCGCTTAAGAGAGTGGGCTTCACTGTTGCGAGGATGAATGTGAGATTTGTAGAAGATTTACAGTACTAGACGATCTGTGTTTTCACAAACTTATAAATGATTTGAGTTTAATCTCGCTATGGTATTGTGGCATCAATAGAGTAACAGTGTTATGAGTTATTGAGCGTATCTTGATATATGGCTTCGAGCCAAGTGGGGGAGTCTGCTGTGAGCAGTTGATTGCACGGTTAGGTGCTATGTTGGTTCCAGTTTGGCGCATGCGAGTGAATTAGCTATGGCTAGAGTAAAGGAAAATTTTGACAAAGGTTATATTATGCTTCATTGGGTATGAGAATCACGGAATGTTGGTAAAGAATGCTCGATGAGGATTTCATTTTGCGGTATCGGAGTGCCAATGAGGCACAGGTGGTTCTGTTCGTTAGGTCAGGTAAGTTGTAGTTTGAATAAGAGTGAATGACTTTCGAGAATGGTTCTAATGTGTTCAAGATTCTTTCCCTCTTATATATTTACTCAAAAAATTAATATAAAATATATGACCCCACCAACATTTTAATAACTTTGTGTAGGTTATATTTTGAGTTGAAAAAACATAAAAAACCCAAAAAAATATAAGACGTCTCTCTTTCTCTCTCCAAGACTAAACCCACAAAATCTCTCAGTATTTTCAGCCTTGAAAAATCCGACGACCGCCTGCTCAAGAGAAAGAAGGGAATTTTCGGCGAATGCCTGCCTGCTCCGGTTAACGTATGGCAATCTCCGATGTAGGTTGTTGGTGTTTTCCCTATTCAATGTTTGTATGGTTGTTCGTTGAGCACTGAAATTGTTCGCCTCTTCTTTCGATCTGCTTTCTTCTCTGGTAATATTCTTCATAAACTAATTATTTTACTTACTTTTGTTAACCCAATTTTTCCCTATATAAATTTTAATATGCAAAATACTTTCAAAATGGCACATATATGCATATATAAGTATATCCAATTGTCCCGTTATTTTTTCTTAATTTTAAAGATTTTTAAATCTATTTATTCCTCTATTTTATCTATAAAAATCCAATAATTATTTCTAAAATTATCAGATTTGGTGATTCACTTGTGGAATTTTTATATTTATGCTAAAATATAACTAAGGGAATTTTTGTATATCTTTAAAAAATTATTTAGTATTTTTAAGGCTAAAATTGTATTGCAACATTAGCCTCTTTTAGGATTAATTACGTTTATATTCATAAAGATTAAGTCCTGTATTTTTAAATGGTTAATAATATGTCATAAATAATTTTAGTACCTTCAATTTATTTTCAGAAATTAATTTAGTATTTTTTATAAACTAAATAGGCAAAATTGGTTATTTAAATAATGGCCAAATTTCATTTCAATTATAACCCAATTCTGACCCCGACCCAATTGCAAATTAAACCGGCCCAAACCTAATTTCATAAACCGACCCACCTACCCCTTCTAATCTAGGCCGTTAATCATTCAGATCAACGGTCAGTATTACACCTTGCCTTAATTAATTGCGAACTACACCCAAACCCGTTCATTTGTTACCACCCGCTGCCTCAGAATCCCTCCTCTCCCAAATTCCCTTTACAACACCACCCAAACCCTAACCACCGCCACCCTATCAGGTATCTTAAGGTTGTGTATGTGGTTAGAGACTGTGTTCTCATTGGAAGAGGTTGAAACTTGTGGTATTTTTTATCTTAATTATGGGATTCTATTATCGGTATCAGGAAAGTAAAGGTAACAGATTTAGATTCGCAGGAAGTTCTTCAGAGTAAAGTATTCTGGTATGTGGTATTTCTAGGAATATTTGAGAGAGTATTCAGTGGCTTATGGGCCTTAGACAAGGTGGTCTTATGCTTGGGTCTCGTATAGTGAGCCTGGGTTGAGGAATTGTGGTGCTACAACAAGAGGAAATATCAAGTTGAGGATGAAACAAAAGGAAATTTATATGGATGGAGTATCTTGATGGAAGACCGAATCAGTATGGTTAGGATCTCCTCATAGTATGTTTCCCCCTCCCATATTGTTAGTTGTTTGGTATTTCGTTTTCGTTGTATATTTATAGCTGCACAGGTTTATGTGGTGTACAGTCTAGCCTCGTCACTACTTCGCCGGGGTTAGGCTAGATACTTACCAGCACATGGGGTCGGTTGTGCTGGTGCTACACTTCTGTGCATTTTTGCACAGGTCCAGGTTTCGAGGAGCAGCAACAACAATAGTATGGGAGCAAGATTTCATTATCACGAGACTGAGGTAGCCTTGCAAGCGTCCGCATGCCCGACGTCTCTTCTTTATGTTTTTCTTATTTGACTGTTGCCTCATTGTTTCGAGATAGATAGCCGTTATATTTCTTTTAGACTGCCATTTATTCTTTTCAAGAAGTGAAATATGCAAATGTATAATAATGGATGTAGCATGGAAAAGAATGACACTGTGCAAAACATAAACCGTTCCACTATACTTTTATTTCACAAAACCGTTTCCACAAACTACCCTATTGTGTAACCTTTACGAACCGTCTCTATAGCTAAACTTATGGTGACGATTATTATTCTGTTGGAACGGTTGTGCTTCAGAAGTGTCTCAAAAGTGTTTTGACTGTATTGGGATGATTGAAACCATTCCTATAGGTTATCTATTGTAACAGTTACATAATCATTGCTAAATAACCATTCCAATAGGACCATTATCTAGTAGTGTCAGTTTTGAGCGATTCTTTGTGTGTTTTCAAGAAAATCGATTGTGTAAGTGTTCTTCACTTAGAATTTACTATATTCCATGATTTTATTTTTATTTTGATCATTGAATTTTGGGTTGAGGAAAAAAGTTAACTTTAAGAAAACTTTCAAAGTGTAAAATGATGATTTAAGGGGCGAAATGGTATTAGAATTTGATAATTTTAGTATGGTTGAACTCGTATCAAAATGGATGTTAGGGTTTGATGAAATTTGTTGGGTTTTAAGGTGCGGGATAGGTGGTCCCAAATTGGGTTGATTTTTGAATTTTTTACAAAGATTGATGCTTTATGATCCGGAATAGTTTCTTATGAGTTTTATATACGATTTAAAGTTATTTTGGCTAGATTTGAGCCGTCCGAAGGTCATTTCACCTGAGAAGTTCATTTCAGAGTATCGGTCTGTCTTCTTTGAGGTAAGTATCTTGACTAACCTTATGTGGGGGAACTACCCCTTAGGATTTGAGTCTTCTATGTTAATTATAGTCCATGTACGCGAGGTGAAAAGTATGTGCTCAGGCTTATTTGTTGAAAGTTGACCTTTTAGGGTATTAGGTTCTCGTATTCACTGAGTATGAAGTTGTTTTGTTATGATTAAGTTTTCTTAAAGGAGGATATAGGGTATGCATGATCCAGACAGAGAGGAGAGAGAGTCTAAGAGGTCTTGAGAGTCAGGCCGTTATTCTGGTGCCCATGCTCTAGCTGTAGTTCGTCATGGTAGAGGTTATATGAGTCGCCCCATTCATTCAGCTCTTCCAGCAGCTAGTGGTATTCCAGCTCCTCCTAGGCCTCGGGAGCCTTATTATGCACCTCTAGTATCTAGTGCACCTCCTGCGTGGGGTGCTTTCAGAGGTCAGTCCAGCAGACTTGGCCTAATCCACTCATAGCCGCCACATCCTCCCAAAGCTTATTTTAAGTGTGGTGACACATACCATGGGTGAGGGATTGCCCTAGACTTGGGAGGAGTGCACCTCCACAGACTTCTCATCCACAACGTGTTTCGCAGAGTTCTTAGGCTATGGTTACAGCTCCATTTGCTATCCCACCTGCTCAGCCAACAAAAGGTGGAGGTCGGGGAGGTAGAAGTCTCCCTAGAGGGGAAGGCCAGGCCAGATATTATGCCCTTCCTGCCCGTACTGCGGATGTCGCCTTTGATTCTATCATCACGGGTATTGTCTTGGTTTTTCATAGGGAGGCATAGATTTTATTCAATCCTGGCTCCACCTATTCTTATGTGTCTTCTTATTTTGCCCCGCATTTGGGTGTATCTCAGGATTCTTTTAGTTCCCCTATTTATGTTTCTACTCCTGTGGGATATTCTCTTGTTGTGGACCACGTTTATCGGTCGTGTGTGGTTGCTCTTAGTGGTTTTGAGTCCAGAGCTGATTTATTATTGCTCAACATGGTAGATTTTGATGTTATCTTGGGTATGGACTGGTTGTCGCTCCACTATGCTATTCTTGATTGTCATGCCAAAATTGTGATGCTGGCTATGCTGGTGTACGACAAGTAGAGTGGAGGGGTACCTTAGATCATACTTCCAGTAGAGTTATTTCATTCTTTAAGGCTCAACATATGGTTGAGAAGGGGTGTGATGCGTATCTAGATTATGTGAGAGATGTCAGTATTGATACCCCTATAGTTGATTCAGTCCCGGTAGTACGGGATTTCTCTAATGTGTTTCTAGCTGATCTTCTAGGCATGCCGCCTGATAGATATATTTATTTCGGCATTGATCTGTTGCCGGGCACTCAGCCCATTTCTATTCCTTCGTATCGTATGGCTCCTCCTGAGTTGAAGGAGTTGAAGGGTCAGTTACAGGTATTGCTTGATAAGGGTTTTATTCAGCCCAGTGTATCACCTTGGGGTGCTCTTGTCTTGTTTATAAAGAAAAAGGATAGTTCTATGCGTATGTGCATTGATTATCGCCAATTGAACAAAGTTACAATAAAGAACCGATATTATTTGCCTCGTATTTATGATTAGTTTGACCAGCTACAGGGTGCACGAGTGTTTTCTAAGACTGGCTTGTGTTTAGGTTACCATGAGTTAAAGATTCGGGAGCTAGATATCCCGAAGGCCGCTTTCAGGACTCGGTATGGTCATTACCAGTTCCTTGTTATGTTATTTGGGATGACAAATGCCCCAGCAGCCTTCATGCATTTGATGCACATTGTGTTCCGGCCATATCTTAACTCGTTCTTCATTGTCTTTATTGATGATATTTAGGTATACTCCCAGATTCGGGAAAATCATGAGCAGCACCTAAAGATAGTGCTTCAGACTCTAAGGGAAAAGAAGCTATATGCAAAGTTCTCGAAATGTGAGTTTTGGTTGGATTCTGTGGCATTCTTGGGCCGTGTGGTATTGAGTGACAGTATTCAGGAGGATCCAAAGAAAGTGGAAGCAGTACAGAGTTGGACCAGACCATCCTCAGTTATAGAGATTCGTAGTTTTCTTGGCTTGGCGGGTTATTACCGTTGATTTGTCGAGGGTTTTAATCTATTGCAGCACTTATGACCAGGCTGACCTAAAAGGGTGCTCCATTCTAGTGGACGGATGAGTGCGAGGCGAGCTTTCAGAAGCTCAAGACACCTTTGACTACAATCCAGTCTTGATATTGCCTATAGGTTTGGGGTCTTATACTATCTATTGTAATGCCTCGAGGATTTGCCTTAGAGAGGTATTAATGCAGGACGGTAGGGTGATTGCCTAAGCATCCAGAGAGTTGAAAGTACATGAGAAGAATTATCCTATCTATGATCTTGAGCTAGCTGCTATTGTTCACGCCTTGAAGATCTGACGCTATTATTTCTACGACGTGCCTTGTGAGATTTTTACTGATCACCTGAGTTTGCAGCATCTGTTCAAGCAGAAGGATCTTAATTTGCACCAGAGGGGGTGGTTAGAGCTGCTGAAGGACTATGAAATCTCTATATTTTATCACCCAGGCAAGGACAATATGGTGGCTGATGCTTTGAGTCGCAGGGCAGAGAGTTTGGGGAGTTTGGCTTATTTGCCAGTAGCGAAGAGGCTCATGGCGATGGATGTTTAGGCCTTAGCCAGTCAGTTTGTGAGATTGGATCTTTCAGAGCCTAGTCGGATCCTTGCTCTTGTGGTTTCTCGGTCTTCCTTATTTGATCGTATTCGGGAGCGTCAGTTTGATGACCCTCATTTACTTGTCCTTAAGGACAAGGTTCTACATAGCGATGCTAGAGATGTTACTATTGGTGATGACAACATGAGAAGAATTATCCTATCTATGATCTTGAGCTAGCTGCTATTGTTCACGCCTTGAAGATCTGACGCCATTATTTCTACGACGTGCCTTGTGAGATTTGTACTGATCACCTGAGTTTGCAGCATCTGTTCAAGCAGAAGGATCTTAATTTGCACCAGAGGGGGTGGTTAGAGCTTCTGAAGGACTATGAAATCTCTATATTGTATCACCCAGGCAAGGACAATATGGTGGCTGATGCTTTGAGTCGCAGGGCAGAGAGTTTGGGGAGTTTGGCTTATTTGCCAGTAGCGAAGAGGCTCATGGCGATGGATGTTTAGGCCTTAGCCAGTCAGTTTGTGAGATTGGATCTTTCAGAGCCTAGTCGGATCCTTGCTCTTGTGGTTTCTCGGTCTTCCTTATTTGATCGTATTCGGGAGCGTCAGTTTGATGACCCTCATTTACTTGTCCTTAAGGACAAGGTTCTACATAGCGATGCTAGAGATGTTACTATTGGTGATGACAGGGTATTGATGATGCAGGGTTGGGTTTGTGTACCCAATGTTGATGGGCTTCGAGAGTTGACTCTAGAGGAGGCCCATAGTTTGTGGTATTCCATCCATCCAGGTTCCGCGAAGATGTACCAAGATTTGAGGCATACTATTGTGGAGGCGGATGAAGAAAGATATAGTTGGGTTTGTAGCTTGGTGCCTCAATTGTCAGCACATGAAGTATGAACACCAGTGACTGGGTGGGTTACTTTAGCGGATAGACATTCTGGAGTGGAAGTGGGAGCGGATAACCATGGACTTTGTAGTTGGATTTCCATAGATTTTAAGGAAGTTCGATGCTATTTGGGTGATTGTGGATTTGCTGACCAAGTCCGCGCATTTCATTCCTATGTGTACTGCCTATTCTTCGGAGCGAATAGTGGAGATTTATATTCGGGAGATTGTTCGCCTGCACGGTATTCAAGTTTCCATCATTTCAGATAGAGGTACTCAGTTCACATCATGGTTCTGGAGAGCCGTACAGCATGAGTTGAGTACTCGGAGTTGAGCACAACATTTCACCCTCAGACGAATGGAGTCCGAGCGCACTATTCAGATTCTTGAGGATATGCTCCGTGCGTATGTGATTGAGTTTGGAGGGTCTTGGGATCAGTTCTTGCCATTGGCAAAGTTTGCCTACAACAATAGTTATTAGTCCAGCATTCAGATGGCACTGTATGAGGCTTTATATGGTAAGCGGTGTAGATCCTCGGTCAGTTGGTTTGAGCCGGATGAGGCTAGATTATTTGGCACAGACTTGGTTCAGGATACTTTGGAGAAGGTTAAGGTGACTCAGGATAGACTCCGTACAGCCCATTCCAGACAGAAGAGTTACGCGGACCAGAAGGTTCGTGATGTTTCCTATATGGTTGGAGAGCGTGTTCTTCTTCGAGTTTCTCTTGTGAAGGACGTTATGAGATTTGGGAAGAAAGGGAAGTGGTGTCCAAGGTTTATTGGCTCTTTTGAGATATTGAGGCATGTCAGGGAGGTTGCTTATGAGTTTGCCTTACCTCCCAGCTTGGTTGGAGTTCATCCGGTATTTCATATTTCGATGCTCCGAAGGAATCAGGGCGATCCGACGCACGTGTTGGATTTTAGTTCAGGTCAGTTAGACAAGGATCTATCTTATGTTGAGGAGCCGGTGGCAATATTGGACAGGCAGGTTCGAAAGCTGAGGTCAAAGGACATTGTATCAGTGAAGGTTCAGTGGTGGGGTCAGCTGGTTGAGGAGGCGACTTGGGAGACCGAGCAGGATATAAGTAGCGGTTACCCTCATTTTTTCACTACTTCAGGTATGTCTCTATGCTCGTTCGAGGATGAACGAATGTTTAAGTGTAGGATGATGTAACGACCTGGACGACCGTTTTAGGAATTAACGCCCCGATCCCCTATTAACTTCTTTCCCCGTGTTTTTTCTGCTATTTTGATTTGCCGGGATATTTGGTTTTAAGTTTTGGAGAATTTTGGGATACTTAGTCCCTAAAAGAGAGCTTAAGCTTTAGAATTTGGACCGTAGTTGGATCAGTGTGAAGACAGCCTCTGAATTGAATTTTGTTGGTTCAGCTAGCTCTGTTAGGTGATTGCGGTCTTGGGAGCATGTTCAAATTGTGTTTTGGAGGTTCGCAACTTATTTAAGCTTGAAATGCCGAAAGTTGAATTTTTGAAGTTTCCAGTTCAATAGTGAGATTTTGATATCTGGGTCGGAATGGAATTCCAGAAGTTGAGTGTTAAATGTGATGTGCTTGCAAAATTTCAAGTCATTCGGACTAGGTTTGATAGACTTTTTGATCGAAAGCATAATTTGAGAGTTTTTGGAGTTCTTAGGCTTTAATCTGATGTTAAATTGCTATTTTGATGTTGTTTTGAGCATTCCGAAGGTTGGAACAAGTTTAAATGATGTTTTAGGATTTGTGGCATATTTGGTTGAGGTACCGGGGGCCTCGGGTGTGTTTCAGATGTTTAACGGGTCATTTTTTGGACTTAGAGAATTGAAAAAAAATTGCAGCAGGTCAGTTTTGGTTTCCTTCTTCGCGTTCGCAAGTAGGGTCTCGCAGTCGCGAAGAGGATCTGTAGCTAGTGGAAGTTTAATGCTTCGCGTTCACGAAGGTGTTCCCGTATTCGCAAGGCTGTGAGGTCTCATACCTATGCGTTCACGAAGATGGTCCCACGTTCGCGTAGGAGGGGGAAGATGGTCACCGCGTTCGCGACAAGTACATCACATTTGCGATGAAGGAAGACTGGACCAAGCGAAGTTGTGCTTCACGAACTTGATGGCCCTTCCGTGTTCGTGAAGAAAGATTTATCTGGGCAGAATATAAAAATTTCAAAGTCGAGGGTTTGGCCATTTTTATCAAAACTAGAGCTTGGGAGCTCGGATTTGAGCAAGATTTTGAGGGATTTTCAGAGATATCGATTGGGTAATGATTCTTAACTCCTTTTTGCTTATAACCCATTAATCTAAACATGAATTCATCATCTAATTTCGGATTTAGGGTGAGAAAATGGGTAAAATTTGGAAAAGTTCTTAGACCTAAATTTCGAGTTTTGATTGGGGATATGACATCGGATTTGGAATATTTTGGTATGGTTAGACTCGTAAGCGAATGAGGGTTCATAATCCATAATTTTACCCTATTCCAAGATGTGGGCCCAGGGTCATTTTGGTCATTTTTCCTAATTTCGCATATTAGCTTAGAATAAATTAGTGGAAACAATTACTTGAAGTTATATTTACATTATGCAATTGATTTGAATAGATTTGGGCCATTTGAAGTCGAGTACTCATGGCAAGAGCATGGTTTCGGGTTGATTTTGAGTCGGTTCGAAGTAAGTGGCTTGCCTAACCTTGTGTGGAGCAACTCCTCTTAGGATTTGGTATTGTTGATATTTGAAACGCTTTTGTACGTGAGGTGACGAGTGCACACTTGTGCTAATTATTGAAAATCCTATTTTCATTAAGTAAAATTGTGTTTCCTTTCCTGTTTATACTACTTGCAATTTAAACCTGCTGTTAGCTTAGGGAAGCATGTCTAATTGACTTAATTGCTTTACTTTCTCAAACTACCTTATTTGGATTATGTGTAGCATTCTAGGTTAGAAATACCCGTTTTACCTTGGTATGAAATTTGAATTTAATTGAGTATTCTTCGTGTTGCTGCTGTGTGTTTACTTTGGGACTAAGGGACTGTATCCAGGGAGATGCCCCTTCCTGTTTACTTTGGGACTACGGATTTGTATTTTGGGAGATCCCCTGCACATATATTGATTTGGATTATAGTGCGAGATACCGAGAGATCCACAACATGTATATTGAGGATACTTAGAGATCCTAGGAATACCCAGAGATCCCCAGCATATATATTGAGGATACCTAGAGATCCTCGGGATACTGAGAGATCCCCATCACACATGTTGAGGATACTAAGAGATCCTCGGGATACTGAGAGATCCCCCGTTGTTATCCTTGTGTTGAGCTGTATTCCTTCTATGATTATTTTGTCTCTGTTATAGTTGTTGTTATTTTTATTATCATGTGTTACTTTATACTATTAGAATTTAATTATATTGTCGTATTCTATACTGTTTTACCTTATTTTTCAGCTATAATCAGTAGGGTCCTAACCTTCCTCGTTACTACTCGACTGAGGTTAGGCTTGGTACTTATTGAGTACCGCTGTGGTGTACTCATGCCCTTTCTGTGCATGTTTTTCATGTGCTGATCTAGGTACTTAGACTCAGTCCTACTACCCATGAGGCGAGGTGATTCTCCAGAGATTTCGAGGTATATCTGCCATGTCCGCAGACCGAGGAGTCCCTTTCCATTCTCTTATAGTATTAGCCCTTTTGTATTTACTTTTGCTTAGACACTCTGGAGTTAGAACATTGTAGTTATTCTACAACTAATGATTTCATGAGATTCTGGGTTTTGGGAAATGTAGTTTCATTTTGAGAGTTCATATTGTATATGCCAAGTGACATCTTAAACGCTTCAGTTTGTTATTTCTGGAGTTTTGGCTAGTTTTATTCTATTGTTTCTTTTCTGGAATTTAATAGACTTACCTAGTCATAGAGACTAGGTGCCGTCACGATAGTTATGGAGGGCGAACTGGGGTCATGACAATAATATAGGCATGCTTTCTAATTCAAGTAGATAATAGTCCTAAGAGCATGATTTCTACCCCTATTTCCTCACAAAAATGTATAAAGGTCCCTCCCATTTTTACTAACAACCTCAATATCTATTTTACAAGAATTGTTATTACATACCAAAATGAATGAATTACAGAAATGAGACTGCTAAACTATAGGGAGCCTGGATAGGCCCAAAAGTAAACCTGGAAAATCAGGCCTTCAACCAAATATATAGTACCCCAACAACTCATAGTATCCAAGAGAGTATTCTAGCGTGTTAAAGTTCTCAAGGTCCTTAGGGACCCCGGGCAATGCTCACACCCAGACTCTCTTTAAAGAAAAATAGTCTTTTTGCAGTATGGAAGGTCCAACCCCAGTGTGTCAGAGTTCAGAGGAGTCTCATGGACTCCTAACAAGTGCTCACACTAGAGGGGCAAGATCCTAGATATTCTAAAAGTAGGAGTGGAAGGTAGTGCTTAAAAGTTTAGAAGTAGTTTAAAGAAAACAGCTCAGAAATAAAATAGTCCACAAGTAAAATAGTTCAGGAGTGAAAACAGTTCAGGAGTAAAAAAACAATTAATAGCATTCTGAAACAAAGGGTCTCAGAAACATAGTCACAAAGAAAAGGCCCATATTGCCTAGATTTAACAGAAGGATCATAGCCCTGAACTCCATCAATAAACAACAGATCGGATCAATTAGTTTAAAAATGTTTCTCATGGTCTTGATCCCTTAGTTATTTCTGGGTTAACATATAGGCATGTATTAATCATAGGACACCATGCTAGGATCAGACAATCACACAGAAAAGCAAGAAAGTTGAGGGCTTAGAGACCATGACTTAATTAGGAGTTTGTTAAGGATGAGCACTTAGAACAGGGCAAGTAGACATAGGTCTAATGGCATAGAGGCATATATGTAGACATGTTGAAAGCAGGAAAACACATAGGTATAGTTAATAGAAGTAGGCATGCTGACATGCTGGAAATAGAAACTCTTTTGGTCTAATCATAGGTAAGTATGTATGCTGATTAAGAGTATTAGCATAAAGCACATAGGTCTAGTTAAAAGTAGGTAGGCTGATAACAAAGAGCATATGGATTTAATAACATGAAAGTAGACATATTGAGAACAGGAAGTACACAAGTTAAATCATACAGAGGTTTGAATCATAGTATAGTGGAGGCATACCAGTTAAGAATTTGGAAATAGAAGAGTGAAGCAAATAGGATTCCAGGATCTAGCCTTGGCTTTCAACCGTTTAGACAGTGCAACAAACAAATAGTAGACGATTGTAATGGAGAGCAGGACTTTTAGGTGTATTTTTTCCCATGTCTCTATTTGTGTGTGTTAAAGAAAATAGGTGAAGCTTATATAGCGTTCAGTAGAGTATAATCAATAAGAGCTCCTTTCTACATCAAGATCTGGCCCTTCCCCAAGGTAGGTAGGTTGGCTTACCAAGCACTTGCCCGCTGCTCCTGCCGCCCGCTTGGCGGGCGGAGCGCTCGTTATCCTGACTTTTCTCTCTGCTGGGGCCCTCCTATTGCTATAGCCATAAGCTATGGCAGCTCCAGCTCGCAACCACAGGGGCCCGCCCCGCGAGGCCAGAGTGGGCTCAGCGGTCAGCCTCATCAGTCAATCAATTAGGCATGACAAGACCTAGAGTGGCAAACGGGCGGGTCGGGTCGGGTCGGAAATGGTTCTGATCGAAAATGGATAATGAAAAACAGATCAATTGTCCGACGCAAACCATATTTAATAAGGATAAAAAATGGGTTAACCGGCGGATTATATGGGTTACCCATATTATCCACGACTTCTTGCATATGATCACTTTTTGGAGAATTCTTAGTCTCCCTAACTTGTGGAACCCCCAATTTGAGGCTTTACAAATGTAAAAGTTAGACTTATTGGTTATCCATTGGTTACTCATTGGTTATCTATTTTCTAAATGGATAATATGGTTCTTATCCATATTTGACCCGTTTTCAAATAGTTTATTATCCAACCCATTTTAATGGATAATATGGGTGGTTAACTATTTTCTTTGAAACATTTTGCCACCTCTAACAGGGCCAATAAATAAGCAACAAATCATGGGATTGTATCCAAAATAGCTCAGAAGTGAGGTCTAAATAAGGCAAATGGTACGTCTGATAGCCAATTAGAGTCAAAGAACTGAAAATCCGACAAGCAACAGGGTAATTAATCATACAAATAAGGTAACACAAGTAAATAGAGACTAATTTAAAGTTGGTAAGGTAGTCACCCCACAAATTAAGCTTAATAGGAACAATTAAGGCACGTAGCATTAATTAGGAGTCCCAAAATAAGGAAAGCAGACAAAAATATAGTAAATAATCATCTCAGCAAAACAAAACCCTTTCAAACCCTAGACGGTTTAGTTAATCATTCAATTATTCAAAAATAATGGGCAAATATTGAAGCGGGTAATGAAGCAATCAAACAAACTAAGACTGGAACATAGTTATGAAAGAAATCATTGAAAAAAAGGTTAATAAGCACATAGGAGTTTTAGAAAAAGTTTCACAAAAACAGACGAGGAGAAAACCCTAGTTATTATGAGCATTAGGATCAATTAATAGTAAGGAAAGTAGAAAACCTTTTTAAGAAAAATGCTATAGGAACTCGAAACCACTTTAGATCTACAACAAAAAATAAAGAATCAAAACCCTAATTTGGAGGAACATTAAAATCAGTCGATGATAAAGAGGACATAATTTTTTTAAAGAAAACTACCGCATAAACTCAAAAATGTTTTACATGTACAAGGATCTAAATAGATTCAAAGTGTATGAGATGATGGTTTTGAGAAAGTGATAGAGATTAAAGAAAATTTGGTTTGGAACCAGAGATTCGAGCCATACACACAAGATAATAGTACTCACAAATGGAGATGTTTATAAGTGGATTCTTAAATGGTTTCGAACAAAATCTAGGTGGGATCTCTTCAAGATCCCTTCATCAAACCACAAAATCGAACAACCAAAAGAGATAAGAGGCCAGTAGGGGCCTCAAATCACCAGGGAACCCCTTGGAACGGGTAATAATTGAAGGGTTTGGGGTAGATTTAGATGATGACACTAGGGTTAGGGTTAGTTTTAGAGAGAACTGAAGAAGAAGGGGGTTTCGAGGGCGACTATCTTTGGATAATGGCTAGAGTTAGGGAGTCGTTTGGGTCATTAAAGGAAAGACGGAATGGGGGTCGTTGATCTCAAAGATCAACAGCCAAGATTAGAAGGGGTTTGGGTCGAGTTGAGGTCTTTAAGTTTTGGGCTGGGGCGGTTTAGGATTAGGTTAAATTAAATTGGGCTGGGGAAGGTCCAATTTTGGGTATAATTAGGGGCTATTTGTTAAATACCAAGTTTACTAAATTAAATAAAATTTTAAAATAGCTAATTAAAAATAATTTGTATGCATGAAGGTGATTTAAAATAATTACTTAATATTATAAAAATATAAAAGTCACTTCCTATATAGATAATGTAATTATGCATATATTTGGGCCATTATTCTAAAATATGCAATTATAGTCTTAAAATGCGAATGTAATTATGCAAAATGCAATTAAAATATTTGAACACTTATATGAGCCTAAATGATAAATTCAGATGATTGAATCATCATAAAGTAATATGAGGGATAATTTTGATATTTATGTAATTGAAAATGCAAAAATTAATGGATTTAAGGCCAATAAAAAATTAAAGAAAAAATTGCAAAAATAATTGTGCATGTTTGTCATTGTATGCACAATATTTTGAACGTATGCATGCACATTTTAAAATATATGAGGAAAAAAATTGAGTATCAATAGCTGCTTGTCTTTACCCGGGAATGATGAAATAGTTTTTGGGTAAAGAAATGATGACCGATTTTGACCGAATGGAATATTTTAGAAAATAAAGGCCGAACCATGGTTTCTAAGTTGCCTACATATCCTTGGTTTTATAGGAATCAGGCTATGTGTAGTACTAGACTTAACGGTGAATGAAACTAATGAAGTTGTTATAGGAATGGTAGCCAGCTTCAGCAGATGTTCTTTTGTGAAGGGTAGAGTCTGGGGGAATAACGGATGTGTTATAGGGCCGATATTTGAATGGTCACATAGTAAGGTGGGTAATTTATGGGAATCAGTTATAATGTCAAAGTGAAAATGGTATGAACAGAAACCGGAGAGAAAGTTGCTCCTGTTTGAAGAACGGTTACCTCCTGCATTACCTGCAAAACTTAAAATACGGTGGATGCAAGCATATAGGTGACTGCGAGAATTTAAATGTGATGTAGATTCCTTTGGACCATAAAAGATTATCTTTGGACAGTGCAGATGATGTCCTTAGACTATGATGTCATGGGCCATGAATCATGAGATAAGTGATTTGCAGGCCATGAAATAATGTTCTCGGGCCATGAGGATGGTGCCTCTGAACCATGACGCCTTTGAATAATGATGCACAAGTATTGAGAGATCCTCAAGCTATGACATGGTGTCTTCATGCTATGAGGATGATACCTTCGGACTATGAGGCCTTCAGACAGGTTGGCTATACGTCAGCCTATGAAGTGCAAAGATCTGATACTGAAAGTGATAGCAAGATAGAGCTTAGTCTTGTGCAGAGTTTGGGGGCAGATCTTAGCCCAGGGGAATAAGATAGTGTCAAGTTTAGAATAGAGCAACATTTATGCAGGGAGGGACAATTCTTAGTCCCGAGAAGGCAGTGCTAAGCCTTATACAAATGTGGAGGCTGGGCTTAGCCTCATGCGATATTGGAGACAGAGCTTAGTCTCATGCAAGGAGAAGGAAATTCTTAGCTTTACATAAAAATGGAGGCAGTGCTTAACCTCATGCAAGATTTGAGACAGATCTTAGTCTTATGCAAAGAGAAGGCAATTCTTAGCCTTATGCAAATATGGGAGGCAGGGCATAGTCTCATGCAAGATTTGAGACAAGGCTTAGTCTCTTGCCAAGAGAAGGCAGTGCTTAACCTTATACAAATGTGGAGGCGGGGCTTAGCCTCAAGCAAGATTTGAGACACGGCTTAGTCTCATGTAAAGAGAAGGCAATGCTTATCCTTTTGTGGAGGCATGGCTTAGCCTCATGTAAGACTTGAGACAAGGCTTTATCTCGTGCAAAGAGAAGGCAATGCTTAGCCTTATGCAAATATGGAGGCAGGGCTTAGCCTCATACAAGATTTGAGACGAGGCTTAGTCTTATGCATAGAGAAGGGCAATGCTTAGCCTTATGCAAATATGGAGGCAGGGCTTAGCCTCATGCAAGATTTGAGACAAGGCTTAGTCTTGTGCAAAGAGAAGGCAATGCTTAGTCTTATGCAAATATGGAGGCAGGTCTTAGCCTCATACAAGATTTGAGACAAGGCTTAGTCTCGTGCAAAGAGAAGGCAATGCTTAGACTTATGCAGTGAACATGTAGCAAATAGGAGTATAATGTTTCTTAGCTGGAGATATATTTGCGTCCGGTCGCTTGATTGATAGTGGCTTTTATATGTGTATGCTTGTGAATACTTATGTTATGTTCACCATGCCTGCATCTAAAGAAAACTTGTAAGCTTTGTAAGGGGAGGTTGGTTCATGCCTTTGTCTGCTGGCTTTGCTTCGCTCCATTCTAGAGGCCTTGTTTGAGTTTCCCTTGGTATCACCTGGCTGTTACGAAAATAGAGTTTCCGAAAATATGCATTTATTGATAAAAATTGAGTTATTTTTTAGAAAACATAGTTAAATATCAAGTTATTTTATATAAACTAGTGACTGTAACATATTTCAGAGACATTGCAACTTTCTTGTATTAGAATTTTGAGGGTCCTCCTCAAAATTCTGCACCAGTTTGGTAAATGATCCTTCGCCGTTTGCATGCGACGAAATTTGATTAAACTTATCCAAAATTTTGAGAATCCTTCTCAAAAATTTTCCCTAATTTCTTAACCGATTCCTGACTGTCCGGCATATGATGGCGTAGGCTGGACTTGCTCCGAAATTTTGAGGGTCCTCCTCAAACTTCTACCCCGGTTTCTGAGGAAAAAATGAAAATTTTATTATGGTATGACCGAAGCAGGGCTGCCTACGTATCCTCTCCTAAACGGGAATTAGGTCAGGTGTAGTTCAGTTACATCATATGAAGGAATATAAACAACATAAATATAGTATCTATTGAATGCGTCTAAATTGATTGGTTTCGGCCAAACTTCTCCGTTCATTTCTGCGAGTATGAGTGCTCCTCCTGTTAGCACCCGATAAACCATGTAAGGACCTTGCTAGTTGGGAGAGAATTTCCCTTTAGCTTCATCTTGATACGGTAAGATTTTCTTCAGCACCAACTGTCCAGGTGCAAACTGTCTTGGTTTGACCCATTTGTTGAAAGCTCTGGACATTCTACTCTGATAAAGCTGACCGTGACATACTGTGTTGATTCTTTTTCCGTCTATAAGGGCCAGTTGCTCATAGCGGCTCCTTATCCATTCTGCATCACTGAGTTTGGCTTTCTGTATGATCCTTGAAGAAGGAATTTCTACCTCTGCCGAAATGACACCTTAGGTACCATAAACAAGTAAATAGGGGGTTGCCCCCATTGATGTGTGGACCGTAGTACAGTACCCCACTAGGGCAAATGATAACTTCGTGTGCCATTGTTTGTGGTTTTCTACCATCTTCCTTAGTATCTTCTTGATGTTCTTGTTAGCAGCTTCCATGGCTCCATTCATTTGAGGCATGTATGTTGTAGAGTTTTCGTGCTTGATTTTGAAGGTTTCACTCATGGCTTTCATCAGGTCACTATTGAGGTTGGCGGCATTATCAGTGATAATGGACTCGGGAAATCTAAATTTGCAAACAATACGATCCTTGATAAAGTCTGCAATGACTTTCTTGGTTACAGCTTTGTAAGATGCGACCTCTACCCATTTTGTGAAATAATCGATAGCCACTAAAATGAACTGATGCCCGTTTGAAGCAGTGAGCTAGATTAGACCGATGACATCCATTCCCCAGGCAGCAAAAGGCCAAGGTGCACTTATTGTATTGAGCTCATTAGGTGGTACCCTTATCATGTCAGCATGTACCTGACATTGGTGGCATTTCTGTACGTACTGGATGCAATCATTCTCCATGGTCATCCAAAAATATCCAGCTATGAGTATTTTCTTTGCTAGAAAAAACCATTCATATATGGTCCACAAGTTTCGGTATGTATTTCTTCAAGCAATCTGGAAGCTTCCTTTGTGTCAATGTACCTTAACAGCCCCAGGTCAGGAGTTCTCCTATACAAGGTTCCTCCGCTTTGGAAGAAATGATTGGATAGCCTCCGTAACATGCATTTCTGAGTGTGGTTTGCCTATGTTGGATATTCTCCTCTTGACAAATATTCTTTAATGTCGTGGAACCAAGGTTTTTCATCCGTTTCCTCTTCAACATGAGCATAGTAAGCCGGTTGATTGTGGATCCTCACTAGGTCGGGATCAATGAAATTCTTATCTGGATAATGTATCAATGATGACAAAGTGTCCAGTGCGTCTGCGAACTCGTTTTGAATTCTTGGTACATGTTTGAATTCTATCTTTGTGAATCTTTTCAGCAATTACTGCATATGATGCACTTATGGTAGTATCTTAGTATTCTTTGTGGACCTTACCCTTGAACCTGATGTACCAGAAGATCTAAATCATCGATTACCAGTAGCTCATGTATATTTATATCGATGGCCAGATTGAGACCCATAATGCAAGCTTCGTATTGTACATGTTGTCGGTGCATGGAAACCTAAGCTTCGTGGATATAGGGTAATGTTAACCTGTTTCTGATACCAAAACTGATCCAATTCCCACTCCTTTGAAGTTTGCAGCTCCATCAAAGAATATTCTCCAACCATCGTAAGCTTCAACAATGTCCTCTCCTATGAATGATACTTCTTCATCAGGAAAATACGCTTTCAAGAGTTTATATTCTCCTCCCACATGATTTTTGGCAAGATGGTCTGCCAATGTTTGTCCTTTGACTGCCTTCTATGTTACATAGATGAAAAAGAACTCATTAATAGTATCTGTCATTTAGCTAAATTCCCGGTTGGCATGGGCTTTTGAAAGATTTACTTTAGAGGATCCATCTTAGATATGAAGTACTTGGTATAGGCACAGAAGTAATGCCTCAATTTCTGAGCCATCTAGGTCAAAGCACAACAAGTGCATTATAGCACAGAGTATCATGTTTCCTAAGGTGTGAATTTCTTACTCAAGTAGTATATGGCTTGCTCATTTCTTCCGATCTCGTCATGTTATCCCAAAACACATTCAAAATCTCCATCTAATATATATAGAAAGAGTAGCAAAGTCACCCAGGTTCTTGAGGGACTAGGACTGGCGGTGTCGACAGGTATGCCTTGATTTTGTCAAAAGCCTTCTGACAATCCTCGATCCAACTCGTTTTAGCATCTTTCCTCAACATTTTGAAGACGGGTTCACATATAACTGTGGACTATGCTATGAAGTGGCTGATGTAGTTGAGATGTCCTAGGAAGCTCACCACGTCCTTCTTGCTCTTTAGTGGCGGTAACTCTTGAATAGCCTTAACTTTGGACTGGTCCAACTCGATTCCTCGGCGGTTGATAATGAATCCCAACAACTTCCCTGCGGGAGCCTTGAATGCACATTTTGCGGGGTTCAATTTTAGATTGTACCTCCTTAAGCTGTCAAAGAACTTTCTCAAGTCTTCTATGTGATCCGCAACCCTCTTGGATTTGATGATGACATAGTCAACATACATCTCTGTTTCCTTATGTGTCATATCATGGAAGATGGTTGTCATGGCTCTTATGTAAGTAGCCCTAGCATTCTTTAAACCGAATGGCATCATCTTGTAGCAGTATACTCCCCATGGTGAGATGAAAGCTGTTTTCTCTGCATCTTCTTCATCCATCCTGACCTGGTGATAACCCGCGAAGCAGTCCACAAAGGATTGGATCTCATGCTTTGCCCAATTATCGATCAGGATATGTATATTTGGCAGTGGAAAGTCGTCCTTGGGACTTGCTCTATTAAAATCTCGATAGTCAACACACACCCTGACTTTCATATTTTTTTTCGAAACTGGTACAATGTTCGCTAGCCAGGTTGGGTACTCAACTACCCTGAGAACCTTAGCTTATATTTTCTTAGTGACTTCCTCCTTGATTGTCAGGCTCATGTCTGGTTTGAACTTTTTGAGTTTTGGCTTTATTGGCGAACACATTGGATTGGTAGGCAACTTGCGAGCCGCTATACATGTGCTCAGACCAGTCATTTCATCATAGGACCATGCATAGATATCCTCATATTCCATCAGCAAACAAATGTACCCCTTCCTATTCTAACGGTGATAAGTGAATGCTTATCCGAGTGTCCTTCACAGTTTTGGCATCTCCCAATTTTATTGCTTCGGTATCGTCCAGGCTGGACTTAGGTTTGTTCTCAAAGTTCTCAACCTTACCTACAATTTCCTCAGGTATGAGTCACTATGCTTATGTTGCATTGTCTCATTACATGTCAAGTCATTGCTTCATCAAGAAAAGTAATAATAGCGCCGTAGAAAGAAAATGTGAAAGATAATAATGAATAATAAACAGCAATGCATTGATTAAATTTTGAAAATATCCAAAACAAGTATGACTCAATGAATCGAGCAATTATTTTGAAACAAAAGAGTCTTTAAAACAAAATTATTGAAAACATCTGAAATGCCTAGCATGGCTATAGAAATAAATCTTGCTAAATGCCAAGCTACCCAGGGACTCGGGGGCCCCAGGATGGTGTGGGAGTCCAATTCCTGAGAACAACTCCCTTCTCAATAGTTTGAATGATGAGGCCTTCTTCTTCCTCCTCCTCAATTATCACACTGCAATCTATGTCCTCGTCCTCTAGGAACAAATTCCTCAGCCCATCTAAAGCTTCTTCCTCTGTCGTTCCCCATATTGTATCAGCCTAGTGAAAAGTCTGACCCAGATGTGGCACTAGTTGCTCGATAGGGTAATAAGAATCATGCCATGGTAGAGACTATTCTTGATATTGCTACCAGATGTATGGGTATCCTAGCCCAAAAGTTGTGCCGTGACGTTTCAACTGCACTGGCTTGGTAATGCCCTGGAGTTCCTTTCTAAGCTCTTTGTCGGGTTCGTACCCAGACCACGCTAGTATGCTTTCTATTTTATTACTCCACCGTTTTTCTTTCTCAACTGCATTGACATGTTCAATGTGGAGATAAGTTTTCCCTCCTAGCCTTCTTCTGTTCTCCATAACCGGGATAGTTTGTCTGGTGTAACTGGGGTTACTCCCATCTCTGTGAATACTCACCTCCTGATGGTTCGATTCGAACTTCACGGCCTGGTGTAGTGTGGAAGCCACGGCCCCAGTGGCATGTATCTAAGGTCGAACCAATAGAAAATTGTATGTAGATGATATGTCAAGCACTTATAATTCAACATCAAACCAAGTTGGCCCCATTTGCAGGCAAAGGTTAATTTCCCTAATCGTGGCCCTTTGAGACCCATCAAAGGCTTTCACATTCATACTTCCTGCCCATATCTCGTGGAAATCTTTGCCCAACTTATTCAGAATAGTCAATGGGCAAATGTTGAGGCGTGAACCTCCATCTATTAGGACCCTAGCAATTAATTTGTCTTCAAACTGCACCGTGATATGCAATGCCCAGTTTCCCCTTCAAGCGGTAATTCATCCTCGTGGAAGGTAATCTTATGACTTTCAAGCACTTTCCCTACCATGTTTCTCCGCAGGTGATATTGTTGGGCATATAAGCTTCATTCAACACCTTCATCAAAGTATTCATGTGCGCCTCTAAATTTTGCAATAGTGATAAGATGGATATTTGGGGTGGGGGTTATGTTCAAATGATTGACGACGGAATACTCCTTTGCCTGTACTTTCCTCCAAAGATCATCTGGTCTAGTTTAAATGACAGGTTACTTAGTAGCAGCCTCCTTGCTCGATCCTGCCAAATATTTGGGTGCATAGATCCTTCCCGTTCTAGTCGTTCCTTGTGCAACATCAAATTCTTCCATTTTTTGCTTTTCCTTTTCACTTGGCTTCAGCAACGTAATCCCAAGGTATAGCCTTGGAATTGAAAGGAGGTGTCATTTCTACTGTCACTGTGAAAGGTGTGGCTACTTCTACCTCAAACAGAATAAGTGTGGCAGTAGGTGGTGCTACCTCTACTTCAAATGAAATCGATGCGGTTACCTTAACTTTGACTGATGGTTGTATCTGTACCACAATAGGAGTGAGTGTGACTACGAGTTTAAAGTCATCGCCTTCCCGAATAAGCCCGATCGACCCCTCAGGATCCCATTCTTCATCTGTCTCTATCACATGTACCCCATCATCCCTATGATCTGGGAGAGGATTGTTGCGGACGTTAGGTGTATCTTCCTTTGCCTGTATGACCTTGTTATCAATCAATGTTTGGATCTTATTATTTAATGTTCGGCATACGTCAATGGTGTGCCCCTTCATACCGGAATGATATGCACATGTTTTTTTTGGGTTGACCCATTGAGATGAGTTCTCCATTGCCACATCAGGAATATGAGTGATATAATTAGCAGCCTTCAATCTTTTGTACAACTGGTCGATGGATTCAACAATAGCAGTGTATTGTCTAGGTGGTTTGCGATCAAAGTTAGGTCGGGGTTTATGGTAAATTGGACAAGTTGAAGGTGAATTATAGTAGGCTAGCTGGGTGTTATAAGTGTGATAGGTGGTGGAGGGTTAAGAATATTTGGGAAATGAGGGTTGGCATGTGGTTGGAGGTTTTTGGTATGTGGGTGGAGGTCTTTGGTATGTGAGCAGAGATTTTGGGCCTTGAGCCACCATTACCGACCCACTTATTTTTTATTTGATATGCCACCTGAGTGTAATGCTTTGTTCATGGCCTGTAGTGCCTCAAAATTTGTCACCATCCCACTTTTTATATCCTTTTCAATCCTTTCTTTAAGTTTGATGATATCAGACAACTTGTGATTCTCAATGACCATTAGCCTTTCATAATACTGTGGGTCCTGTGCCCTGACAAAGAACTTGTTCATTTGTTCTTCTTCTAGTGCTGGACTGACCTTGGCAGTTTCCAACCTCCACCGAGTAGCATACTCGCAAAAAGTCTCAGTTGGCTTCTTCTTTAAGTTTTAGATGTAAAAGACATCCGGTGCATTCTCCGTATTAAACTTGAACCAATCCATAAATTTTGATGCCATGCTCACCCAATCGGCCCACTTCTTAGGGTTCTTGCTTATGTACCATGATAGGGAATCTCCGCTAAGACTTCTCATGAAGATATTCGTTAGGATCCTTTCATCTTTTCTGACTCCCATGATCTTGTCACAGTAAGTTCTCAAATGAACCTTCGGATCACCTGTTTTGTCAAACATTTTGAACTTGGGAGGTTTGTAACCCTCTGGTTGTTCCACGTTTGCTTGTATGCATAGATCCGCATAATTCAGACCTTCTATCCCTTTACCTCCTTCAACACCCTGAACTCAATTTGTCAGTTTCTTGAGTTCCTCAGCCATGTTTTTGATGAGCAGGTCCTTCTCAGCGGATTCTAGTGTATAAGAGATTGGTTGAGTAGATTGAGGCACGATTTCTACGTATATAGGTTTGTTTTGGTGAGCGCCAGGGATTTGGTTATAGTCGTGGTTGTTGGTTGAGTTTTGAGGATCAGGAATAGGTTGCGGTGTGTTTTGAGAAGTGTGATATGCAGTGGTTTGTAGGTACTGGGTTGGTTGATGATGGTATTATAGAGGAGTTGGTATCGGTAAAGGAATGGAATTTTGATGTGTAGTTGCATATTGATGGGGTGCAGGAGGATTTTGTGGATGCTGGTTTGCCGTATTTTGGGGAGGTGCTGGGGTTTTGGCATTTTGTTGGTTGATGTCGAGGATGTTCAGGGTGAGGGTGAGGTTTGCTAAGTTGCGTACTTGCTCAAGTTCTTCCTGTAACTCTAGTATCTTTTGTTCCAACCGCAAAACCAAGTCATTTGGTGCTGGAGTATTCCGACCGTCTGAAGTTTCCGCATTTTCAGTGTTTTCCTTTCGAATACCACTTAATTCATCCATCTCAGCTTTTACTCTGCTTTTCATATTACTTGGAGGAGGAGGAGGTGGAGGGCCTCTAGATCTGGTGTGATATGTTGATAATGCCAGTATGTGCGAACCAGCCTTAGGGGATGGGAATAATAAAGAATAAAAAAAACAAAAGGTAAATAAGTCAGTAATGATTTAAACATATATTGAGGGAATGTAAATTTGTGTCGTAATTTGGGAGCCTTGTTGTACCCGAGGTAGGCCTAGCGACAAATAGATTTAGAAAAATTCAGTGCCAATAATTTTCTCATTTCATTAATATAAAAATAAACGACCCAAAACGAGACTAAATAAGATAAGTCACTAATGGCACTTGGCCTTATTACATATAAATAGCAAGCAAACCTAATCTACTTGGTCCAAGAAGTTCCTTCTCCAGGCTGGATGCTCTTGTTGATCAGGTCCCCCAGTTCGCACAGGCTTAGCAGTAAGAATGCCCTTGCCAAATTTCCTCCTTCGTTTCCCTTAGCACTCTGGCAATCAGTGACTCTCTTCCTCATTTTCCCTTCCAATTAAATTAGACTGTACTCTAGATATTCTAGCCTTTCGCTGGATTTAGCAGCCTTCTCTTTCCACTCATTGATCATTTCCATATCGGCCTTGTGTTGCTCCATATGCTCGGCCTCAGACTCGTAAAATCTCTTGCGCAATTTGTTATACATTACCTATGCTTCGTAACTTCGTCTATGACCCTGTTTCCTGGGCCATCCCTTGGCTTGAATATTCCCCCTATGTTATTATCCAACCATGGGGGGTAGAAGTACGTATGACCAGCATGATATCGATCCGGCTTGATGGTATCCTTTTCCACAATAATATTCAAGTGCCATATGTGTTGTGCTTTATTTTTATATGGGATGGTGTCACCCCCAAAATTGGCTATAAAGTTACTAATTTTAGCGACTTGCAGTATAACATACTTCCTGCTTGCCTTCCTGTCTCATAACCCTGATGGGAGCATAAGGGTATATTCCCCTTAACCTGATCAATACCAAATAGGGAACATCCCTAGATCTAATGATGAACTCGTCGGTAGGGAACCACTTGAACATCCATTGAACCGGATCCTCGATCAAATTGTTAAAAAATTGCACCCATTCTACATTATTTCCTGCTTGAGCAAACCTTTCTCGGATATAGGTAATCTTCTCAGGGTGATGGAAAGCTATGGATCATTCCACGTCCTTTGCGGAAACTCTTGGTGGTGTTGACCTCTTTGGAGATTTTCTAACAACCAAACCTGCAACAGCAAATTGCAACCCTCAAAGTATCTGTACCTTTTCTGACAGCGGTCCAAGTCCCGGTACATGTATGCAATGATCATAGGAACAATGGTTTATGTATGCCCCTCGATCCCTTCCATCAAAGTTTTGGCCACCATGGCCAGTCTGGTATGGATTCTGTTCCCTTGGATGGGGAACACTAGCATGCCCAACAAACACACGATGAACATAACGACCCTGCGGTGAATCTACTTAAAGGAGGTGATGGATAATTCATCATCGAAAATACGGTAAGACCTGCTGTGACTGTATCGTTCATTGAGGAAGTCAAAGGGTATGTAGGATTTTTTCAGGCACTCCAAGTCATCATTCTTCTTCAACCCTATCATATTAAGAAATCCCCTAGTGGTGCGATTTTTAGGTGCCAATAAACCAGGGCTATCCCAAGGTAGCCCAGCAAATCCCCTATTTCTTAAAAGAGAAGGGTTATTTCTATGTCTCTAAAGTGGAACATTGTAGGAACCTCGATCAATATTTTGTTCGGTTGAAGATCCAATAAAGAAGGCAAATTTGTTAAGACCCTTTTCACATGATTTTGGTCACTTGACGGAAGATCCCTCCACTAATCAAGCAATGGTGATGGTATGTTATTGACCATACCGAACCTTGGGATTTCGTGCCTCATTTTTTGCAAAACAGAAAATAGTTTGGCCCTTTCCCTCTCCAGGTTCGTCTATTTATGCAACAATGATTAGTACATAGGCACTTATTTCTCAAAAATTAATGCATACAGTCGTGGTTGCGTCCGTTGGAATTATGGAAAACCTTATGGACTTTTGGATGAGGCTTGTATTAAAGGGTTATTATATGGACAATATATTAACTCGGCTAGGTTTGACCATGATGCATGCAAAATTAATCAGGGTAAGGTTGCTATAGAGGTCTAGACTGAGACCCTCAAGCGGACAACTTGAGGGGAAAAGGCACGAAACCGTCGATTGTAACGCTGATCGACTAGTTTTACCACAAATACTCCTTTCCATATTTAGTGGGTGATATATGTAGGAAGAGCGCAAGCAATCATCAAGCGTTGCTATAGGATTGATTACGCACGAGTTGAATATGATGTCAAATGATTTATGCAATAATAAATAACATGTTATCACGTATTTGCACGTTAAAAATGATAAATAGGTATTGAAATAATTAAAAGACAATTAATAAAGAAAAAAAGGAGACAAGTTAGTTTTAGGAAATAAAAGAATTCATGAATGCTTGAGAAGTAGGCAATTAAATCCAAATAAAAGGGAACGGGAAAGGGTACACATGTATTAATAGAATAAAGCATGCTTAATACTAATTCACAAAAACAAGTTCGTTATGGTAATATCCTAAAATATCCCCAGTAGAGTCGCCATGCTGTCGCTCCCTGTTATTCCTCGCAGAGTCCAGGTTTCGACGTCTATTTTGGGACAACTCATTTCCTTTTGGGAATTGTGTATTTGAATTTTGAAAAGTCGCCACCTAAAGGATTTAAGGTATGTTAGGGCACCTAAAGCAAATAGCTCATAAACTCATTTGCATTACTAGAGATTGGGTAAGGGCTCGAAATAACCTCGAGGGGAAGGTGTTAGGCACCCCTCGAGGCCTGCAATGGTGGATCCCGACCGAACTCAAATTATGTGAATTAGTCTTAAGCAAATAAAGTAATTTAGACAAACAGACATTTTGTTTAAAACAAAGGGGTAAAGGAGGTCCTAGGTTTTTTAGCCTATATGATCACTTCTGTGCAATGCTTGGTAATCGTCCCCAAGTTGGGGTGCTACACATAGCATTGGCGCACATGTTATCATATCCTTTACTACCCAATTACCCTCCCCTTAGTTATTACCTAAAGCGTTCTAGCAAAATCAAGTACGTATCCTATACGTGCACTACCCGTCCGTTTACTTATGGTTTTGGAGGTGTTTAGGACTTCTAATTAAGGTGGATCTAGACTCTCCCATAGCACTTAAAAGGAGAAAATTTAAGTGACAAGCAAAACAAATAGGACATAATAGATAAAGGAAACAGTTAAAGGCTCACATTTACCTCCAAAAATAAGCAGGCAATTGCATGTCTCAAACAGTAGTATCTCAGACACTTTAAAAATGTCCAATAGTAGGATATCTCGGTGAGCACAAAGTAGAACATATGTAATGTTTTATTAAAATGGGGCAGCAAATACTTAATCAGTCTGCCTACTGATTTTATCACTTCTTGAATCTGGGCAGTTTCAAGCAGCTGGAAATTAGCAATTTTGAACCCAGAACTCAAGCAACCAACATGATTGCCTAAATAATAAACGGACAGAGTTTTACAGACTAGGTTTCTAAGCTGTGAACTGATTGCTAATTTTAGTGGATGATTTTATCTTAAACCTCGTAGGCATGATTTTTAAGTGCTGAAATATGTTGAAATCTATTGGCATAAGTTCTAAGTGTAGAAACTGATTTTTAAAACTTATAGACATATCTAAATGCAGGAACTGATTTAAACCTTATAGGCATGATATCTAAGTGCAAGAACTCATTTAAACCTTATAGGCATGATATTTAAATGCAAGAAACTAATTTTAAACCTTATAGGCATGATTGCTTCAGAAGAAACTGGTACACGATCTGACTGCAGGTACAATATCTGGGTGCGTGCAATAAAAATCAAAGAAACATGGTTTCTAATGCACATAAGAAAATTTACAAACATGATAGTTAAGGCTAAATTAACAACAACCTACATACATGATTTCTAGCGCGGATGTGAACATGCATAAATAGTAATTTAGAGCAAGTAACATGATGAACCTATAAGTATGTTTTCTAATGCACATAAACCTATAGGCATGATTTCTAATTTAGGTAGATAATAGTCCTAAGAGCATGATTTCTACTCCTATTTCCCCATAAAAATGTATAAAGGTCCCTCTCATTTTTACTAATAACCCCAATATCCATTTTACAAAAATTGTTATTACTGACCAAAATGAATGAAATACAAAAATGAGACTGCTAAACTATAGGGAGCCTGGATAGGCCCAAAAGTAAACCTGGAAAACCAGGCCTTCAACCAAACATGCAGTACCACAACAACTCATAGTATCCAAGTGAGTATTCTAGCGCGTCAAAGTTCCCAAAGGCCTCAGGGATCCCGGAAAATGCTCACACCCAGACTCTCTTTAAAGAGAAATAGTCTTTGTACAGTATGGAAGGGCCAGCCCCAGTGTGTCAGAGTTCAGAGGAGTCTCATGGATTCCTAGGTGGTGCTCACACTGGAGGGGCAAAATCCTAAATATTCTAAGGGTAGGTTCCAAAGGTAGAGCTTGAAAGTTTATAAATAAGTTTAAGAAAACAGATCAGAAATAAAATAGTCCAGAAGTAAAACAATTCAGGAGTAAAAAAATAGTTAGAAGAATTCTGAAACAAAAGTACTCAGTAGAAACATAGTCACAAAGCAAAGGCCCATATTTCCTATATTACCCATATTGAACAGAAGGAGCTTAGCCCTGAACTCCATCAATCAACAACAGATAGGATCAATTAGTTTAAGAAGGTTTCTCATGGTTTTGATCCCTTAGCTATTACTAAGTTAAAATACGGGCATGTATTAATCATAGGATAATATGCTAGGATCGGACAATTACAGAGAAAAACAAGCAAAGTTTAGGACACAGAGACCATGACTTAATTAGGAGTTTGTTAAGGATAACAGGGCAAGTAGACATAGGTCTAATGGCATAAAGGCAGACATGTAGATATGTTAAAAACAGGAAAACACATAGGTCTAGTTAATAGAAGTAGGCATGATGACATGCTGGAAATAGAAACCCTCTTGGTCTAATCATATATAACTAGGCATGCTGATTAAGAGTATTAGCATGAAGTACATAGGTCTAGTTAAAAATAAGCAGGCTAATAATGAAGAACATGATGATTTAATAACATGAAAGTAGACACGCTGAGAACAGGAAGCACGCTAGTTAAATCATACAGAGATTTGAATGATAGTAAAGTGGAGGCATAGCGATTAAGAATTTGGTAATAAAAGAGCGAAGAAAATAGGATTCAAGGATCTAACCTTGGCTTTCAGCCGGCTAGACAGTCCAACAAATAAATAGCAGGTAATTATAATGGAGAACGGGACTTTAGGTGTGTTTTTTCCTATGTCTCTGTGTGTGTTAAAGAAAAGGGGTGAAGCTTATATATCATTCAGTAGAGTATAGTCAATAAGGTAAAGCAGTTCAAAGGCTTGCAAATAAGGCAAGAAAATAATCAGTCAATCAATTAGGTATGACAGGGCTAATCAATAAGCAAAAAATCAAGGGATTGTATCCAAAATAGCTAATAATTGAGGTCTGAATAAGGCAAATGGTAAGTCTGATAGCCAATTAGAGTCAGAACACTGAAAATCCAACAAGCAACAGGGCAATTAATCACACAAATAAGGTAACACAAGTAAATAGAGACTAATTTAAGGTTGGTAAGGTAGTCACCCCATAAATTAAGCTTAATAGGAACAATTAAGGCAAGTGGCGTCAATTAGGAGTCCCAAAATAAGGAAAGCAAACAAAATTATAGTAAAAAGTCGTCTCAGTAAGACAACCCTTTCAAACCCTAGATGATTTGGTCAATAATTCAATTACTCAAAAATAATGGGCAAATATTAAAGCAAGTAATGAAGCAATAAGACTTGAACACATTTGTGAAAGAAATCATTGGAAAAAAGGTTAATCAAACATATAGGAGTTTTAGAAAAAGTTTCGTAGAAACAGACGAGGTGAAAACCCTAGTTATTAGAAATATTAGGATCGGTTAACAGTAAGAAAAGCAGAAAACCTTTAAAGAAAAATGATATAGGAACTCAAAAACACTTCAGATCTACAACAAATAATAAAGAATCAAAACACTAATTTAGATGAACATTAAAATCAGTCGATGATAAATAGGAAAATTTTTTTTAATGAAAACTATCGTATAAACTCAACAACGTTTCAGATCTATAGGGATCTGAATAGATTCAAAGTGTAAGAGATGAGGGTTTTGAGAAAGTGACAGAGATAAAAGAAAATCTGGTTTGGAACCAGACGTTTGATCCATAAACATAAGATAATAGGACTCACAAACAGATATGGCCATAGGTGGATTCTTAAACGGTTTCGAACAAAATATGGGTTGGATCTCTTCGAGTTCCCTTCATGAAACCATAAAATCGAACAACCAGAAGAGGTAAGAGGGCGGTAGGGCCTCAAATCACTAGGGAACCCCATGGAACAGGTAAAAATCGAAGGGTTTGGGGATTCAAGGACGAGTATCTTTGGATAATAGCTAGGGTTAGGGGGTCGCTTGGGTTAAAAAGGAAAGGGGGGAAATGGGGGCCGTTGATCTCAAAGATCAACGACCAAGATTAGAAGGGGTTTGGGTCGGGTAGAGATCTTTAGGTTTTGGGCTGGGGTGTTTTGGTCTTAGGTTAAATTAAATTAGGCTGGGGAAGGTCCGATTTTGGGTATAATTAGGGGCTATTTATTAAATACCAGTTCACTAAATAAATTAAAATTTAAAAAAGGCTAATTAAATGATAAAAAATAATTTTTATGCATGAAGATAATTTAAAATAATTACTTAATATTATAAAAATATAAAAAGTCATTTTCTGTATAGATAATATAGTTATGCATATATGTGGGCCATTATTGCAAAATATGCAATTATAGTCTTAAAAATACAAATCTAATTGTAAGAAATGCAATTAAAATATTTGAACACTTATATGAGCCTAAATGATGAACTTAGATGATTAAATCATCATAAATTAATATGAGGGATAATTTTGAATATTTATGTAATTAAAAATGCAGAAATAAATGGAATTAAGGCCTTTAAAAATTATAGAAAAAATTATAAAAATATTTATGCATGTTTGTAATTGTATGAACAATATTTTGAAAGTATCCATGCACATTTTATAATATATGTGTCACGCCCCAAAACCGAGGGACATGACCGACGCCCGCCCGGGTATCCCCAGTAAAGCAGACCTGGGTGCCTTTCTTATCCCACGTGTTACCCCGTGTTCTCATTACTCATTAACCAAAGGAAATAGCCATTTATAATTAAAATGACTTTTTACCAACATACATAACATACATGGTTACTTAGCGAGGTTTACAACTTACATCGCCCAACATACAAAATACATATTTACATAAGTTCATAACCTACATTTCCTGTCTACGGAGCCTCTAAGGATACAAAAGAATGACACAATACTTGCCGGTAACAAGGCTCCGGCTATACCTTAAACAAATACCCAAAACAAGACTCCGGAATAAGAGCGGCATGAGCCACGCAGGGCCCCCATAGGAAAGGGGCTCACTAATTCAGCTGACGGGAAGTGAATGAGTGCTATGGTCGGTGAACTGGAGTACCTGCATGGATCCAACTACAATCATAACACAAATGTAGCGCCCACGACAAAAAGGACGTCAATATATTTGAATTGTAATGGTATGTATGAACAAACTTTGCCCCGAGTAAATTCAAACCATACATAAGTAACGAGCATTAATAGAATCAACAATCAAATAGACATGAAAGGAACAATCAAGCCAAACAAGTTTACAATCTCACCTTTATCCCCATCAACATTATTACATCAATGATTTCACAATTTTTTCATATTTTCATTTAAATAGTGATTTCGATCACTTTCCACCCTTGTTACCTCGGCCACCCTTATTACCTCGGCGACCCTTATCACCACAACTCACACCTTATTACTTCGTATTGCGGAACGCAACCCGATCTCACCGAACAATCACAATTCACAAACAACAACAACAACAATTCACAAGGAACAACAACAACAACAACAACAACAACAATAATTCACTAAGAATTTCCATAACCATCAATACCATTTCCATCATATTCAACAACTCATATGCAATTTAAGTCACAACAGTAATTGCCCATTACAAGTCATATATTTTATTGCCACGGTTGTTTCGATTGCATCAATTACGATTTCTTTCCATCATTTTTTTTCAAGCTCTTACCACATAAACACATTCACACACACACCCATTTGGTTTGTTGCCAATTACTTGCATCATTATATCGGTACACTTAACCATGAACATTCAAAGCATAACAATCACAAGAATTTCACAAATAGTCCACATAGATATCACATATCAAATATTCGTACACCAAGCAAAGTGACTTTACAAAGGTCAAAGTTAGCCATATATACCTAGAGCCGAATTCCCTTTTAACTTCTACTTTCAATTCACCAAACAGTCTAGCAATTCAATCTAGTGCACATGTTAACACATACATCTTAGGATTGAAGTTCACAATTACTACCCGAACATATTTAGGTTATCAACCCTTATTTTTCAAACCTTTACTTCTACCCAATTTCCCCTTACTAGATTTTAGGTTTTAAAAGACATGCATGTACGTTTTAATCTTTTATTTTTAAGAATCAATGCATGAGACTCCCCCTTTATGTTTAAACCTAAAAATTAATGAAAAGGGGTTGGGGATTTAACATTATGAATGGGGATGAAGACAATTACTTTAAAATTTCCCGGCCCGGGTGACTTTGATGAATCAAATTGATGAATAAAAGACCTCCTCTCTCAAGAACTCTCCCTTCCTCTCTTTTTTTTTTGTTCAGAAAAATCGTTAAAATGAGGGGTTGGGTGTTTTATTAAAAAGGGGGTTGGGTTTAATATTTAGAAAAATAGGAGCCCGAGTTAGGTATGCAGTCGCGCTTTGCGATCGCATAGTTGAAATGCGGTCCGCAAAATGGACCGCAAAAGTGCTCCAAAACTCTGAACATTCTGTTTGAGTTTGCGGCAGAAATGCAGTCCGCATACCCGATTTGCGGTCTCATAACGTACCATATTCTTTACCTCAAATTTGACTTGCACAAGGAGTCACTTTGCGATAGAAATGCGGTCCACATATTAGTTATGCGATCGCATAATAAACCGCATTTTGACCTCAATTATAACCAAATCACTAACTCAATCTGTGGCAGAAATGCGGTCCGCATACTTGATTTGCGACTGCATTCTGGACCCACAAAATAGAACTTTTCTGGAAAACTTTGATTCTTTGATTTTTAAATGCTAAATCACTACTAGCTACTAGCTTTTGAGCACAAATTTTCAAAGGGCCTTAAATCCTCATCCACTTAAAATCATTCGTCCTCGAATGAGGATTTTGACAAAATCAGTTTGTTTTAAAAAACATTATATGCAATCTCCCAAATTTTTCACAAACTCCCATATTTTTAGAAAATTTCGCCAGAGTTTCCTTTGTAATTAGGCTTATCTACCTGTCAGAGAGCCCCCAAAACATATTTCCAAGCGCCATTACACAATTACTATTATCCCTACAACTGGTATACCTTTCATTACCTCAAAAATTGCACATACTCAATCATTTGCTACATTTTGCACATAAATTAGTCACTTCAATGAGTCCAATACAATTTAACCGCTTCAACATACTACATGCATTTCAATTTATCATTACCAAACTACAGAACCATTAGTTGTTTACTTATTACATGAGCTTTATAAAACTTTCATTTACCAAAGAGAGGTTTTTCATGACTTAAACAATCACAACACAAACAATTCTTGCACAACTTGAGGAATTTCAATAGTAAAGCATTTAGGAAAAAAAGATGGGGTATCTTTGCACCAATTTGGACACAATGTCAGTTTGTTTAGAGATAAGAGCTCGCACGATTACTACTACACTTGTCCGAATAGATGGGAATATTTTTCCTTCATTTCATTTTCCACTTCCCACGTGACTTCCTCAACTCGTTGACTTTGCCATAATACTTTAATTGAAGCAACTTTCTTATTTCTCAATTTACGGACTTGCCTATCAAGAATAGAAACCAGAACTTCTTCATATGACAACTCTTCATTAACCTCGATGGTCTCGACTGGGACAATGGTGGATGGATCTCCAATCACTTTCTTTAACATAGACACATGGAACATCGGGTGTACTAATGATATTTCAAGAGGCAATTCCATCCTATAAGCCACCTGCCCTATCCTTTGAGCGATTCGATACGACCCGACATACCTAGGACTCAACTTTCCTTTCTTCTCGAATCGCATGACTCCCTTCATAGGAGATACCCTCAAGAATACCCAATCATCAACTTGAAATTCCAATTCTCTTCGACGAACGTTCGCATATGATTTCTGGGGGACCCTGAGTAGTTTTCATCCTCTCCTGAATGATTTTAACTTTTTCCATAGCCTGGTACACGAGATCTGGCCCTAATAGTTCGGCTTCACCTACTTCGAAACATCCAATTGGAGACCTACACCTCCTTCCGTACAATGCCTCAAATGGGGCCATCTGAATGTTGGCATGAAAGCTGTTATTGTAAGCAAACTCTATGAGTGGCAAGTGATCATTCAAATTACCTTTGAAGTCCAAGACAAGCTCGTAACATATCCTCAAGCATATGAATAGTATGCTCTGCTTGATCATCAGTCTGTGGATGGAAAGTCGTGCTGAGATTCACCTGAGTACCCAAACCTTGCTGAAATTTCTTCCAAAAATTAGCTGTGAACTGGGCCCCTCGATCTGAGATAATAGAAAGTGGAGTGCCATGAATCCTTACTATTTCCTTAATATATAACTTGGCATACTGTTCTATAGTATCAGTGGACTTGGCTGACAAGAAGTGAGCTGATTTGGTGAGTCGATCCACTATTACCCAAATTGAGTCAAATTTGCGCTGAATGCGAGGTAACCCCACCACAAAATCCATGTTCATCATCTCCCATTTCCATATTGGTATTTCCGTAAGCTGAATTAACCCACAAAGCCGCTGATGCTCAGCTTTTACTTGCTGTCAATTCGGACATTTAGACACAAAATCCGCCACACCCCTCTTCATATCGTTCCACCAATAAATTTCCTTGAGATCATGATACATTTTCATAGAACTTGGGTGCACGGAATACCTGGAATTATGAGCCTCCACCATTACTCTCTCTCTCTCGAAGCTTATCCACATCCGGAACACATACCCTACCTTGACATCATAATACACCATCCTCGCCGCCGAGTGAAAATACCGAAGTCTTTTAATTCAAAACTGTTTCCTTCATCTGAGCCAATGCTGGATCAATAAACTACTTTTCCTTGACTTTTGCTACAAGTGATGATTCTGCTCCATTATGCACCATAACATCCCTCTCGTCTGAGGCCGAAATGCAAACCCCTAGATTGGCTAATTGATAAACCTCCCGAGACAAGGGCCTTTGATCCGCTCCCAAATGCGCCAAACTACCCATAGACTTTCAACTAAGGGCGTCGGCCACCACATTCGTCTTCTCTGGATGGTACAAAATATTCATATCATAATCCTTGAGCAATTCTAACCACCGTCACTGCCTTAAATTCAGCTCTTTCTGCTTGAATAAATATTGGAGACTCTTGTGGTCTGAGAACACATCCACATGGACCCCATAAAGATAATGCCGCCATATTTTCAAAGCAAACACAACTGCCGCAAGCTCCAAATCATGCGTCGGATAATTCTTCTCATGACTCTTGAACTGCCTTGAAGCATACGCTATAACCTTCCCATGTTGCATCAACACACACCCCAAACCAACCCTGGAGGCATTCCTGTAAACCACAAATCCTTCAGTGCCTTCTGGCAAGGTCAATATTGACGCCGAGGTCAACCCTGACTTCAATTCCTGAAAACTTTTCTCACAAGTGTCAGACCATTGGAACTTAACTGCTTTCTGCGTCAGCTTAGTCAATGGGGAGGCGAGGGTAGAGAACCTCTCCACAAACTTCCCATAATACCCTGCTAAACCCAAGAAGCAACGAATCTCTATCAGGGTTGTAGGTCTATGGCAATTTTTCACTCTTGCAATCTTTTAGGGGTCTACCTAAATCCTTTTACTAGAAACAATATGACCCAGAAAGGTAACGGACTCCAACCAAAATTCACATTTCAAAAATTTAGCATATAACTGGTGCTAATGAAGAGTCTGCAAAACTGCCCTGAGGTGACTGGAATGATCCTCCTGGCTCAGCGAATAAACAAGGATGTCGTCAATGAACACAATCACTAAGGAGTCTAGAAATGGCATGAAGACCCGATTTACAAGATCCATAAAAGTTGCTGGGGCGTTGGTTAGCCTAAAAGACATGACCAAGAATTCAAAGTGACCATAGTGAGTTCTGAAAGCAGTCTTGGGAATATCCTGCTCCCTAATCTTCAATTGGTGATACCCGGACCGTAGATCAATTTTGGAGAAGATCCTTGCACATTGCAATTGGTCGAACAAGTCATCTATTCGAGGCAAGGGATATTTATTCTTTATGGTGACTTTGTTGAGCTGTCGATAATCAATACACATCCGGAGCGACCCATCTTTCTTTCTGACAGAGAACCGGAGAACCCCACGGCAACATACTCGGTCGTATAAACCCCTTTTCTAATAAATCCTTCACCTGCTCCTTTAACTCCCTTAACTCTGCGGGATCTATTCTGTATGGTGGGATAGATATTGGCTGCGTATCTGGAAATACATCAATCCCAAAATCAATCTCCCTATCTGGCGGAATCCCTAGAAGCTCGTCCAAAAATACTTCAAGAAATTCATTTACGACTGGCACGGACTCGGGGGTAGACACTTCTGAAGTGGTGTCCGCCACTTGGACCAAATGATAGATTCACCCCTTCTTAATCATCTTTGAAGCCTTAAGGTAGGAAATAAACCTACCCTTCGGTACCACACCATTCCCCTTCCACTTTATAATCGGTTCATTAGGGAACTCGAGTCTCATGACTCTCGTTCGACAGTCAAGTTTAGCAAAGCATGAATAATGCCAGTCCATTCCTATAATCATATCAAAATCCACCATTCCAAGATCGATAAGATCGGCCGTGTTAACGCGACCACATAGCGTGACAACACAATTCTTATAAACTCGCGCGGCTATAATAGAATCACCAACCGGAGTCGATACAGAGAACGGCTCATGAAGTTGTACGGTTTTCTATCCCAAAGATTGAAGTAATGAATGGGGTGACATAAGACAAAGAGGACCCCGGATCAATAAGAGCATAACAATCAATAGCCTGAACGGATAAGATACCTGTAATCACATCTGGAGAAGCCTCTGCACTCTGGCGAGCACTCAAAGGATAAAATCGACTGGGTCCACCTCTACCACGAGCTTACCCCTGACTGCACCATGCCCTGCTGGGGCTGAAGGACGCCCAGATGATGTGGCGACTAAAGAACCGGATGACTAAGTGTCACACCTCCTTTTTCTTACCGGTTATGGGGAAAGCCTATTTACTATACCCCGGGGAGGGATATAATAAAAGAAAGGAGTTTTTTCCAATTTAAGGACAGTCGGAACGGGATCTATTTATTTAATTTCAGAGTCGCCACTTGGGAGAATAATGGTATCCCAAGTCACCGGATTAATCCCGAACCGAGAAAAGTTTTGACTCTGTTACAGTCTACGAACTAGAAATCCGGATAAGGAATTCTATTAATCCGGGAGAAGGTGTTAGGCACTCCCGAATTCCGTGGTTCTAGCACGGTCGCTCAACTGTTGTATTCATTTTTATCCGATTTCATATGTTTTGTTTTATGTGCATTTAGTATTCCTCTTTATTATTCAAAGACTTGCAACGTCGTGAAAATGTATTTTTAGCCACGCCGTACCAGTACGCCCGTGGTTTTCAATACATTTCGACTTCGTTGAGACTTGGATTTGGATCACATAAATGTGCATCCGTATTAAGAAGGTAATATTATTATAAATCGTGTCTAGAGTATCTACGTCTTGTTAACTTTGGGAAAGACCGTGAAATTTGCTAAACGGTCCTTCCAAATCTAAGTGTTTTATAACAATTAATTGAGGGCCCCGCAATTGTGTGTGTAATGCGGCGAGGCTCGTCTCATCATTTTATTTAAAGGGCAACTTTTGAAGCAAACTATGATTCTCTATTTTCGTTTGTCTCTAATAATAAGAGAAGAAAACTTAATTATTTATTATTAAAAACTAATATATTTAGGATCTATGAGTTCATATAACTTTTGAATCTTCATTCAACTTGGGCTTTGAACACAGCCCAATAAAATTAAGATCCAAATGTGCACAAGTGCAGACCATCCGTGCATTGGGCCAAAATTTAATAGACCTATGACTGAAACAGGATTTGGAGCTGTCCATGAAGCCCAAACCGTCCCAAAATAAATTATCCACCCTTTAGTTGTTACCCAGGCCCAATCTTCAATTCAAAATGAACCAAATAACTATTGAACTTTTCAAATCATTCAAAAACACTATTAAAATCATCATTCAGATTTATTAACTTGCAAATGATCTAGTTGTTCCTATTTACTCAAATTATCACCTGACACATTTTGGACTAATCTCAACAGAACTTAAAACAATTATATATCTAAACGTGATTGACTTGGATGAAAATTTATTCTGTCGTCACTAATCTATTTACCTATTACTGGATTCCTGGAAGCTATTAAAAGTAAAATCAAATGATAAATTCAAGTATTAATAAGGTAGTCATGATTGAATATACTAGATATCAATTAACGCCACACAAGGCTGTTTGAGATATTATTTTTCAACTTGAAATCATGGATATCATATTATTGATCTAACATCCTACTATGAATCCAAACCAACTCAGACATCTATACTTATCAATAAAACATGACATTATGACTAGTATTAGACTATACTAAACTATAACTAAACAATCAAATGTTCGACAATCCAGAGTTCAAAGTATGCAGTCCATACTATACAATCCAATTAATCCGAGGTAGCCTAATTATAATGAGCTAATAATCAGCTCAAAAAAACTATATAAACAAATGACAAATTCATTTAATTCAATGTCAACAGCATCCGCTTGTTTTGATTTCAGTTCATAATTCCAGCAGGATGAGGATACATTAGCAAGCTTAGAATGAGTACCTGGAAATAGAATGAAGTTGATGAGAATCTAAGAAAAAAAAAACGAAGGAATCAGCAATCAACAACAGCTCACACAGATGATCAGAAAGTCCAGCAACTAGATTCAACCCAAATGAAGGTAAACCAGTTGGAAAAAAAACCAATAGAAAGCAGAACCAGATCACGAGCAACCAATTCACCCAAATACAGCCTCAAACCAACAGTACTTCCATCCAACAGTCAAAATAGAAGAAAGACAGACTTGAAACTACTTGTAGAATCAGAGAAACAACGATATTTTTTGGATTTTTAGTTTTGAGATGAAGGAAATACTTGAATTATAGTTGCAGAAACAGAAGAATTTCAGATATTTGCTTAAGGCTTCTAGTTTTCAAACTTTCAAAACTTATTCAATGAAGGCTAAGGTAGCCTATTTATAGATTTGAAAAAGGGAGGGAACTTCAAAATGCTGAAATTATCCCTTAGCCCCTTATTTTTATAATTAAACCCCTGCCCTTTTATCTAATTGTTTCTTTTCCCCTTGTATTTATGCCGTATTACCCCTTTACCCTAGTCTAGAAGGTTCCTCCCCTAAGCTTTTACACTTTTAACCCTACCTATTTAAGAATATTATTGTTTTACCCTTTTATTCTGTCTAAAATACCCTTCACCCTTCATATATTTACCCATAAACCAAGCTGGATTCCCAAATATACCCCTACCCCCTTAGGATTATTACATCGTACCTATTGACATTCCCCAAATTAACCCTGCCTTTTATCTTATTCACCTTTTAACCCCCGTATTAATCAGATACCCAAAAATCAAAGTCAAAAATCTTAATTAATTCACAAAATTAACCAAATACTCGTCAATTTAACATATAAAACCAAATCAGAACCAAGTAATCAGTTAATGAGATTCAGAAGATCACTTAAACAGATACAGAATCCAATTAACAGGAAACATAGCTACTAATCAGGTTTTAACAATTAAAAACCCTAAAATCTAGGTATAACAATATGAACAGCAATTAAAACCTACGATTTTTATCAAGAACTATTCACAGAAGGGAAATCGTAGTCATGCAATCATAGGCACAAGTAAATCAAATGGAAAAAGGGATCAGATACTTAGCTTTACTCTTTTTCCTTCTTTTATTTTCTTTTCTCTCTTTCTTTCTTCTGTGCTTTCCTTTTCTTTGTTTTTTCTTGACTTTCCAGGCCTTTTGAAACTCTGGATGTCATTTCTTGGGATTTTTAACCTCAGGCAGACCATTGAGTTTTTTTTTAATGAAAAGACTCTTAGATATTAGGCATGGGTGTTCTGGGGATGTCCCAAAGTAGTTTTGAAACAAAAGTGTTCGCCGGAGTAGGGTTCCGGCGACACCTTTTGAAATATTCGAATATTTCTGGGTTCATTCGAAGAAAAAGATTCAAAGGGGGTGAAAGAGGAGACAAAGGAGATCCTATGGTGTTAAGGGTGGGTTCTGAATCGAAAGTCGTGTTTGCCGGAGTAGGGTTCCGGCGACACCTTTTGAAATATTCAAAGGAAACTAGGGGGTTTCGAAGGACACTGGTTATGGGGGGTGAAAGAGGAGAATGAGACGGTTAAACGGTGTTAATGGAGGCTTCATCAGAACTGTGTGCGTTTCCCGTCGATAGGTTTCCGGCGGGTGATTGAGAGAGGAAGAAGGCGGCTAGGGTTGGCTTATGAAGAAGGAGAATGTGAAATAAAGGGGTGTAACGTTTTTTTGTGTATTTAAAACCCTTTAAGGAACTGAGACCATTGGATCTAATAAACCAACGGCTCAGATTCATTTATCCTTTAACAACACCGTTTTGTTTAAGTGATGATTAAATCCTGGCCATTGGCTTGATTAAACTAACGGTTCAGATTGACTTTACTACACGACGTCATTTGATTTATTAGATGGCCAGCATTTCTGGCCGTTTGATCAAAAGACGTCAACGGTCCGGATTTAGCTACACCTAAACGGGGTCGTTTTAGCTTGGACTGGGCAGACCGGGTGCCATTCCTTTGGGCCTGGGCG
>MU777791.1:0-11234 GCA_026770625.1 Nicotiana glauca
CTATATTAATATAACAACCAAATCATCCCCAACGGATTTCACCAAAACCCTAGAAAACGAATTAGCTATTCATAAAAGTAGTAAAACTACAATGAAAAAGTCATAACCAACAATGAAAAATAAGAAGAGGAAGGAAAAATTTGTTGAAGAATTCCCCACCTTGCTCTCAATGTGTTCTTGCCTCCTTAGGTCTAATTTGTGTCCAAAATATGTTCCCTTCTTTTTTTTGTTGGCCGGCCTCCTTTGTTTAATATAGGGTTTAGGGCTTAAAATCCCATATTTTGCATTTTGGTCCCTGAAATTTTCACTTCCTGCCGCGGTCCCACCGCGGTACGCCAGGACCGCGGCCAGAATGGTCCTCTGAATCAGCAGCAGTGTTCTGACGCGGTGCTACCGTAACCTTGGTATTTCACCCTGTTCTGTTTGGCATTTAGAAAAACGTAAAACACGAAAGTTGTAGAACTTTGAGTTAGCTTGCCAACCATATATTATGGAGCTCAAATAAAGTTCTGAGTAAAAAGTTATGTCTATTTTACTAGATAGTTCACATTATGCCTCCTCGAGTCATCGTTTTGTTGTTTTATCATCCGTTGATCCCCGAATACGATCCCAGTTTAATTCCTTGGACTTTTACTCAGACTTCAAAGCTTCAAATCACTTGAATTCATTCCATAAAATCTATATAGCTCGGAATTACTCCTACAAGGCATAAAATACACCGTTAGTGCAAAATACTAGCGATTAAAGCACAAACTCAACTAAAGTGCAGTAAATTAGAATGTAATAATCGACTAAAATACGTAATTATAGCCTATCATCACCTGCGTAAATACTATCTTTCTCAAACCCCACTTATAAAAAATTACTGAATTTACTTTTTGTTGTAATTAACTAAGCCAGTAATAGGGTGATATTACTTGCAAAAATACAAGACAGAAAGTTGAGCATTAAAACCACCATATGGTCCTAGATGCAAACCCGCTCAAAATGAAAAACAATATAACAATATACAAACACTATATTTAGTTGAGAGTTGAGACCGTCGTATTCCCAACAACCCGACAGCAGCGAATTACGTAGTATGATCTGGTCTCTCTTGTGTTTCTATAGTATAGAAGAGATCTGAAATGACCCCCATAACTTCCTCGCTTCCTCTCTTTCTATTATTGTTAGTTTCGATTTAGTGGCTATAAAAACTCCATCTCGACCCTTCTCTTCTATTAACCAATCAAGAGTACTCTTCTATTAATAGATACCAATACAGCATCTAGTAGTATAATATTGTGACGATCCGGAATTCCCACCTTCGATATTGTGATGGCGCCTAACATTTCACTTGCTAGGCAAACAAACGTTAGATATAGTTTTTAATCATTTTTAACAATTTAAAATCAACTGAAACCAATAAGCTGAACTAGAGTAAATTGTCACGATCCCGATTTCCCACCCTCGGGAGTCGTGATAGCACCTACTCGTAGAAGCTAGGCAAGCCATGAAATTTAGAAATCTTTAACCTGCAGACAATTCAAACACCGAGCCACATATGCAACGATATCCTTCTTCATTCTCCGCCACCAATAATGCTGCCGCAAATCCGGATACATTTTCGCGGCGCCTGGATGAATAGAGTACCAGGAGCTATGGGCCTCCTCTAAAATCAACTCTCGGAGCCCATCTACATTAGGCACACAAACTTGACACTGCAATCTCAAAACTCCATCATCATCTAAGGTAACCTGCTTGGAACCTCCGCGCTGCACTGTGTCTCCAAGGACACATAAATGGGGATCATCATACTGCCGATCACGGATATGCTCCAATAATGAAGAACGGGCGACCGTGCAAGCCAGCACACGACTGGGCTCAGAAACATCCAGCCTCACGAACTGATTGGCTACAACTTTAACATCCAAAGCAAGCGGTCTCTCACCGACCGAAATATAAGCAAGACTACCCATACTGGCTGACTTCCTACTCAAAGCATCGGCCACCACATTGGCCTTTCTCGGATAATATAAAATGGTGATATCATAATCTTTCAACAACTCTAACCGCCTCCGCTGCCTCAAATTCAACTCCTTCTGTTTGAACAAATACTGAAGACTCTTGTGACCCGTGAATACCTCACATGCCACGCCATACAGATAATGCCTCCAAATCTTCAATGTGTAAACTATGGCCGCCAACTCCAACTCATGAGCTGGATAGTTCTTCTCATGATTCTTCAACTTCCGCAAAGCATAGGCCCTGAACCTATAGGCATAGGCCCTGAACCTTGCTATCCTATATCAATACTGCACCAAGTCCAATACGAGATGCATCACAATATACAGTATAAGGCCCTGAACCTGTAGGCAATACCAACACCGGTGCCATATTCAGAGTTGTCTTAAGCTTCTGAAAGCTCGCCTCACACTTGTCTGACCATCTGATATGGTCACCCTTCTGAGTCAACCTACTCATCGGGGCTGCGATAGAAGAGAACCCCTCCACGAACCGACGATAGTAGCCTACCAATCCCAAGAACTCCGAATCTCTATAGCTGATGCTGGTCTAGGCCAGTTCTTGACTGCCTCAATCTTCTTTGGGTCCACCTAAATACCCTTTGTTGATACAACATGACCCAGAAATGCAACTGCACTCAACTAGAACTCACGCTTAGAGAACTTAGCATACAACTGACTATCTCTCAGAGTCTGAAGAACCACTCTAAGGTGCTGCTTGTGCTCCTCCAGGCTGCAAAAATATATCATCAATAAAGACTATCATGAACGAATCCAAATAAGGCCTGAACACTCGGTTTATCAAATCCATAAAAGTTGTTGGGGGCATGAACGAATCCAAATAAGGCCTGAACACTCGGTTTATCATGCTCGTACTGAGTGCTGCAAGCTATCTTAGGGACATCGGATTCCCTAATCCTCAACTGATGGTAGCTAGATCTCAAGTCAATCTTTAAAAATACCTTGGCACCCTGAAGCTGAGCGAACAAATCATCAATCCTCGGTAGCGGATACTTATTCTTGATTGTAACCTTGTTCAATTGTCGGTAATCAATACACATTCTCATTGACCCATACTTCTTTTTAACAAACAAGCACCCCAAGGAAAAATGCTGGGTCTAATAAAACCTTCTCAAGCAAGTCTTGCAACTGCTCCTTTAACTCTTTCAACTCAGGCGGGGCCATACGATACGGCGGGATAGAAATGGGATAAGTGCCCGGAGCCAAATCAATACAGAAATCAATATCCCTGTCGGGTGGTATACCCGGCAGGTCTGAAGGGAATACCTCAGGAAACTCACAGACAATGGGCACAGAATCAATAGAAGGAAGCTCAGTAGTAGAATCACGAACATAGGCCAAATAGGCCAAACACCCTTTCTCGACCATATGTCGAGCCTTCACATAGGAGATAACACTACGGGTAGAATGCCCAGGAGTCCCTCTCCACTCTAAGCAAGGCAAACCCGGCAAGGCTAGGGTTACAGTCTTGGCATGACAGTCCAACATAGCACGGTAAGGTGATAACCAGTCCATCCCAATATAACATCTAAATCGACCATGTCCAGAAGCAATAAATCTACACGAGTCTCAAGACCCCCAATCACCACAATACAAGAATGATGGACTTGATCTACTATAATAGAATCACCCACCAGCGTAGACACATAAATAGGAGCACTCAGAGAATCACTAGGCATGACCAGATATGGTGCAAAATAAGATGACACATAGGAGTAGGTAGACCCTGGATCAAATAAAATTGAAGCATCTCTGCCACAAACCAGAACAGTACCTGTAATAACTGCATCTGAAGCCTTAGCCTCAGGCCTAGGTGGAAAAGCATAACATCAGGGCTGGGCCCCACAACTCTGGACTATATCTCTAGGTCGCCCTACTGCTGGCTGGCCTCCACCTCTAACAGTCTGAGCTCCACCGCTAGCACCTCTACCTCCACCTCTAGCACCTCTACCCCCACCTCTAGCTAGCTGGGCGGCCTGTGGAACACCTGGTGCCTGAACCATACCACGGGAACCCTGATGCGGAGAACTGCTTGAAGCTCGAGGGCAATACCTAGCAATATGCCTCGTGTTTCCACAAGTAAAACAAGCGCGTGGTTGCTAGGGCTGACGATCCTGGAAACTCTGTATCGGTGGTGCACTGATAGGAGTTGGTGGTGCATTATAGGACTGCTGATCAGAATACTGCATCTGAGAACCATGACCACCTGAAGCGCCTTGAGAAACCTAAAGTGCTGACTGAAAAGGCCTAGGAATATGGCCTCTACCATATGAATCTCTACCTCCAGACAAGGTACCACTGAATCTGCCTGAATGACGAGGTCTCTTGTCTGCCCCCTAACCATCCCTGTGATATTACCATCTCAACTTTCCGGGCCACATTGGCCGCCTCCTAGAAGGATATCTCACCCCCAGTCTCTCTAGCGATCTGGAGACGAATCGGCTGAATGAGTCCATCAATAAACCGTCTCACTCTCTCCTTCTCAGTGGGAAGTATGATAAGATCATGGCGAGTCAAATCAATGAATCTGGTCTCGTACTGGGTGACAGTCATAGATCCCTGCTGGAGGTGCTCGAACTGCCTTCGATAGGCCTCTCGCTATGTAATAGGGAGAAATTTCTCCAGAAATAGCTGTGTGAACTGCTCCCAGGTCAAGGCTGGTGATCTTGCTGGTCGAGCTAAGCAATAATCCCTCCACCAAGTCTTGGCGGATCCAGACAAGCAAAATATGGCAAAATCGACCCCGTTGGTCTCAACTATCCCCATGTTTCGAACAACCTCGTGACATCTGTCTAGATAATCCTGGGGATCCTCAGTAGATGCACCGCTGAAAGTAGTAGTGAAGAGCTTGGTGAACGTATCCAATCTTCACAAAGGATCGGCAGACATGGCTGCATCATCGCCGGTCTGAGCTATCACACCCGGCTGAACCGCTCCAACTGGTTGAGCCGCTGGAGTCTGAAACTGGGGAGCTACCTGCTCCGGAGTGCGAGTAACAAGAGTCTGGGCTCCTCATCCAGCCTGAGAGATGGCTGGTGCTATAGGAAGTAAACCTGCCTTGGTGACACTCTCCATAAGACCCACTAGATGGACCAGAGCATCCTGAAGAACTGGGGTGGAAATAAACCCCTCTGGGACCTGAGCTGGGCCCACTGGAACTGCTTGGGCCGGAACCTCATCATCAAAATCAACCTGAGGCTCCGCTACGGGTGTTGCTGTCCTGGGCTGAGCTATGCCCCTCCCTCGGCCTATAGAACAACCTCAGCCTCGCCCTTTACCCCTCATGGGAGCTGCTACTGGGGGCTCGGGCTGCTGATCGATAGATGAGGAAGCGCGTGTTCTCGCCATCTGCGAAAGAACAAAGTAGAAATTCAGTTAATATTGAGAAACCAAACCGCACGACAAGAAAGAACAATGTGAAATTTTTCCTAACTCTGTAGCCTCTGGGGATGAATACAGACTCAGTACCTATCCCTCAGACTCTACTAAGCATGTCCGTAAATTATGAGACCTATGTAACCTAGTGCTCTAATACCAACTTGTCACGACCCGGATTTTCCACCTTCGGGAGTCATGATGGAACCTACTCGTAGAAGCTAGGCAAGCCACAAAATTTATAAATCTTTAACCTCTTTCATTTTTAATACTTTTAACTACTTGCAGTAATAGGTGATAAACAGTAAAATAATAGCGAAAGACGAAAATTAAGCGAAAGACTTAGATAAATATAATACCAAAATCGATACGAAAAGCCAACATATGTCTCTACCCAGAAAACTAGTGTCACAACATTCACGGACTATATAGGATCACTACATACAAATATCTGAAAGAAAGAAACTCAGTCTGTCTCGAATACAAATGATAACAGAACATAATTGTAGATAGAAGAGACGTCGGGCCTGCGGAGGCCTGTAGGACTATCTCGGTATCTCTGTGGACTGAAGGCTGGCTCCCGAGTTACTGCTGTTGTCCTAGTGCTGCCTTGGTATCAACACAGAGTGCAAAGTGTAGCATCAGCACAACTGACCCCATATGCTGGTAAGTACCTGGCCTAACCCCAGCGAGGTAGTGACGAGACTAGGACTAGACTCCAGATAAACATGTGCAGTTTTTTATATATATATATATATATATATATATACACACACACAGAGTAGAAAGATAAACTAGAACAAACAATTAAAGCTGGAAAAGGAAAACATGTTTCGGGGAATAACAGATGAACAAAATCCCAATAGAATTGTAACGAAACAAAAATTTAAATTCTAACAAGGATAAGGAAAACAAAGGCAGATTTCACTTTCAATTCACATCTCGTAGTAGGCATGCAACCCGACCCCATTTCTCATATCTTGTGGTAGGCGTACCACCCGTTCCCATTTCATCATATCTTATGGTAGGCGTACCACCCGTTCCCATTTTATCATATCTTGTGGTACGCGTACCACCCACTCCCATTTCATTATATCTTGTGGTAGGCGTACCACCCGATCCCATTTCATTATATCTTGTAGTAGGCGTACCACCCGATCCCATTTCATTATATCCCATGGTAGGCGTACCACCCGATCCCATTTCATTATATCTCGTGGTAGGCATACCACCTGCTTCCATTTACAAGCCAACACAAAATCACAAGGAATCCCGACAAGGGAACAAAATTAATATAATAACTTCCCAGCAAGGGAACAATAGTACCAAACACACATCCCGGCAAGGGAGAATCAGCTATAACCAATCCTAACTTAACTCCTACTCAGTTCAATTAGCACCAATGCTTAATCATAATTAAATCCATAATAATAAACCAAATCTTTGCTCAATATCGAGAATCATCAATTAAAGCATCCATAGCAACATTTAAGAGCACAATATCTGTCAATATAGGACTCACGGTCATGCTTGACACCGACGTATAGATACTCGTCACCATGCCTATACGTCGTACTCAATAAGAAGCAATTAGCAAATAGGACACAACTCCTAATCCCTCAAGCTAAGGTTAGACCGAACACTTACCTCAAACTTCCACGGCCAACTCAAGCCTCAAACACCACCTTTCCTTTCGAATTCGGCTCCAAAGTAATCGTATCTATAGTTAATCGACTTTATTACGTCAATAAATGCTAAACAATTCAATTCTAATGCCAAATTATAGTGTCATGACCCAAATTTTCCACCCTCGAGAGTCGTGATGGCGCCTACTCGTAGAATCTAGGCAAGCCACAAAATGCCAAAAATTCAAGTTCTTTTTATTTTAGCGCATTTTAACCAATTGACTTAATAGGTGATCAACCATCAAATAATAGCGGAATATGAGAATAAGCAGAAGACTTAAACAATTATAATACCAAAATCGTACAAAAGAAAGGAATAGCCAACATATGTCTCTATCCAAAAATTGGTGTCACAACATTCACGGACTAACTATGATTACTATATATAAAAGTCTGAAAGAAAGAAACACCATCTGTCTCGGATACAAGTGATAACAGAACATAATATAAGATAGAGGAGACGCCGGGTCTGCGGATGCCTGCAGGGCTACCTCGGAGTCTCGATGGACTGAAGGCTGGCTCCCCTACTGCCACTGATCAAGTGCTGCTCCGGCATCTGCACAGAGTGCAGAGTATAGTATCAGCACAACCGACCCCATGAGCTAGTAAGTGCCTGGCCTAACCCCGGCGAGGTAGTGACGAGGCTAGGACCAGACTCCAGATAAACCTATACAATTATATATATACACAATAAAAAAATAAGCTGGAACGAACAATTTAAAAGCTAGGAAGGGGAACATGCTCGGGGGATAACAGATAAAACAGAATCTCAAGAGAATTATACGGAAACCAAAATTCAACTTCTAATAAGGATAAGGAAAACAAAGGCATATTTCACTTTTGGTTCACATCTCGTTGCAGACACGCAACCCGATCCCATTTCTCATATCTTATGGTAGGCGTACCACCTGCTCCTATATCATTGTATCTTGTGGTAGGCATATTGTCACGACCCAAAATCCACTAAGAGTCGTGATGGAGCCGGACACTGCTGTCAGGCAAGCCAACCAAATTACTTAATCAAAATCTCGTTTTAATACTTTTGGAATCTAGGATTTTCCTTCAAATTTAGCAATTTTAAAGAATATAGTCTCAAATCAAATCTAAATGATAAGCAGTTAATACAATACTTCAAACCATCCCAGAACCCGGTGTCACAAGTGCATGAGCATCTACTGACAAGAAAATAAAATACAACATCCGTCCGAAATACAGTGGACAGGAAGTAAATACAGTACACTGGAAGGGACTGCTCTAGCTGCGGCCGTCTCGAATGATGCAGCTCACCTAGTCCCAGAATCATCCGCGTTGCTACACCTAGTAGGCCACTAGGGTTACATATACCTGTGCAACAAAAATGCACAGAAGTGTAGTATGAGTATGTAAACAACGTGTACTCAATGAGTATCCCGCCTAATTTCGAAGAAGTAGAGACGAGATGGTCAACTTCGACACTTACTAGGGGTTAGTAGACAATATACTAACAATGTGAGGAAATTATGGATTTATATAGCAGTTCTAATTCATGAAGTCGGAAAATAGGTAAACACATTTAACCAATAATAAAGGATTTTCAAGGTTTTTTTTTATTATCTTATCAATTTATATCAAGCCATGAAAGGCAATATCAACACTCAAAATTCTCAGGCAGCAAAATATATCATGCGCAAATCATGCCGAGGCAACGGCCCGATCCAATAGAAATAAACTGTGCACTTGCCGAGGGTCGACGACGCGCCTATAAATACATCTATTTAATCTGCCGAGGCGTTCGGCCCATTCCATAAATAAACACATACCCTGCTCGCAAATCATGCATGCGATGCAGGTACACATAGAGATACATGCTCAATCAGTCAATTAAGAAATTATCGGGGGATATTTATCCAAATAAAATAATTTCTCTTTTAACAATTCAGGAAAAATGACGTTTAATCTCTTTTTAAATTCATTTACTAATCCAAGGTGATATAAGAAATTAAAGCTATCAATGGGTCCATAAATAATCCAAGTATGACATGCTTATGGGTCCTAACTACCCGGACAATAGCATAATAGTAGCTATGCATGGACTCTCGTCACCTCGTGCGTATATAGACCCCATAATTAGGAGCACATAATCAATTATTTCACCTATGGAGACAATTCCCTCTTACAAGATTAGAAAGGAGACTCACCTCGCTCCGAAGATCCATAACCAGCATTCTACGCCCTTCCGAAGACTCTACTTGATGCACCACGCTCCAAAAAACTAGACAACGGTTATGTAAATTCATTAATATATGCTCAATTATTCATTACAATCTAATTTATAGAAATTCCTAACTCCAATCGAAAAGTTGACCAAAATGCCCTCGGGCCCACATGCTCGGAATCCGAAATTTTTCGAAGATAAAGATTACCCATTACCTTAAGAACTCAAATATATAATTTTCTCTAAATTTCACACCCAAAATCGTGGATAAATTCTAAGAATATAATTTCTAGGTCTTTCTACCAAAACTCCAAATTTTTACCCATTTACATACCAAAATCTATACATAATTGGTGTATTTAACTCAAAATAGGTGGGGATAACTTACCTTATTATTGATGATGAAAACCCTCTCTTTAAGCTCCCCTAAAATCGCCCAAGCCATGAAAAATATGAGAGAAATGGCCAAATGTCCGATTTTAAAACAACCATTTCGCCCCAACTATTTTCGCACCTGCGACCCATTGACTGCTCCTGCGGTTCCACAGATGCAGATTCTCTAACGCATATGCGTTCCTTCCCAGGCCCCCTCATTTCCGCTTCTACGAGCCGTCTACCACAGATGCGGTTCCGCATCTGCGGCTCCTCGATCGCATCTGTGGCCCCCCTTCACTTTGGTCCAAACCGCATTTGCGGCTCCCCTAGCCTCATCTGCGACTCCGCACCTGTGGCCCATTTTCGCAGGTGCGGTTATGACAACAACCAAAAACTTTCATCCTTCCAACAATCCCATTTTCGATCCATTAACAACCTGGAATCCACTCGAGGCCGCCAGGACCCCAACCGATCATACCAACCAGTCCCAAAATACATTACGGACTTGTTCGAGGCCTCAAATCATATCAAACAACGCTAAAATCATCAATCGACCTCCAATCCAAGCTTTATGAACCTTGAAATTTCCAACTTCTATTTCCGCTGTTTAAACCTATCAAATCACGTCCGATTGATCTCAAATTTTGCGCACAAGTTATATTTGACATTACAGATCTACTCCAACTTTCGGAATAGGATTTCGACCCCGATATCAATGTAAGGTCCTGTAAATAAATTTGGGTCTCAAAACTTAGTAACTCGTGGTGTCGACTGCGAATATGTGTTCGGACCCTTGGTAGTGATCTAAGCCTTTAAAAAATTAAAAGAATCAATTTTCCAGAAACTTGTCATTTATGCGGTCCAGAATGTGGTCGCAGATCAGCTATGCGGACCGCATTCCTGCCGCAAAGTGAAGCAGAAGAATTGTCAAAATTGAAGTTGAAAATGCGGTCCATTATGTGACCGCATAATCAATATGCGGATCGCATTCCTGCCGCATAGTTAATCAGAGAGTTAGTCTAAGTTGATGTTATAAATGCGGTCCATTATGCGACCGCATAATCAGTATGTGGGCCGCATTTCCACCGCATACCCAGGCAGAGATGTTCAGTGATTGGGGTCAGTTCTGCGGTCCAATATGCGGACCGCATTCCAATTATGCGGTCGCATAGTGCGACCGCAGATCTTGCTCGAGCTTCTATTTTCTAAAATTTAAAACCCGACCCCCTTTCTAATATAACGCCCTAACCCCTCATTTTAACCATTTTTCTAAACAAAACAAGAGAGAGGGAGGAGGGGTTCTTGAGAGAAAGTTCATTTTCTTCAAAACTTGTTCCACAAATTATCTGGTCCGGGAAATTTTAAAGCAAGTGTCTTCATGTCCATTTCTACAGGTAAAATCCCCACCCCATTTTCATTGACTTTCAGATTTATTAAGAGGGGGAAGTCTCATGCATTAGTTCTTGATAATAGGGGTTGAAACACTCATGCATGTTTATTAAAACCTAAAATCTAGTAAGAGTAGTTGGGAAGGAGTAAAGAATTGTGTAAAGAAGGGTTGATAACCTAAATGTGTTCGGG
>MU777791.1:11962-24462 GCA_026770625.1 Nicotiana glauca
GGGAAACGGGAGAGTTTGTAAAACTTGTTTGGCTTGATTGTTCTTTCTTTATGGAATTGATTGTTGTTTCTGTTACTGTTACTTACTTGTCTATGGCTTGAGTTTACTTGGCGCAAAGTTTTTTATACATACCAGTACAATTCAAGTGTACTGACGTCCCTTTTGTCGGGGGCGCTACATTCGTGTTATGATTGTAGGTGGATCTGCAGCAGGTATTCCAGCCCACCGATCGTAGCTCCCTCTTTGCCTTCCGTCAGTTGTTTTGGTGAGCCCCATTCCTCTCGGGGCCCTATGTGGCTCAGGCCGCTTGTTTCCGTAGTTTTATTTTGCTGTTGTAAAAGGTATAGCCGGAGCCTTGTTACCAACAAATATTGTAGTAACTTTTTTCATCTGTAGAGGCTCCGTAGACAGGAAACGTGGGTCATGAACTTATATAATATGTATTTTGTATATAGGGGCAATGTAAAATGTAAACCACGCTAGTAACCATGTACCTTGTTTATGTTTTGAAATGAATTGGTGTTCTAAATTAATCGTATGGTCATTTCACTTGGCTAATAAGTAATGGAAGATGTGGGGTAGTACGTGGGATAGGAAAGGCACCCAGGTCCGCTTGACTGGGGATACCCGGTCGAGCGCCGATCATGTCCCCCGAGTTTGGAGCGTGACAATCAAAAAGTCCACCTCCGGTCAAACTTCTCAAAAACCTTCAAATTTGTATCTTTAGCCAAATGGCTCCAAAATGACCTACGGACCTCCGAATTCACTTCCGATCACACCCCCAACTCTAGAATCACCATACGGAGCTATTCACAGTCTCGGAATCCCAAAAGGACATCGATAATACCGAAATGCACTTCAAGCCAAACTTATGAAATTTTTTCTAAAATGGTAACTTCCACAATAGGCGCCAAAACACTCCCGGGTTATCCAAAACCCAAACCGGGCATACGCCCAAGTCCGAAATCATCATACGAACCTCCTGGTACCTTCAGATCCTGATTTCGAGGTCGCTTACCCAAAATTCCAATCCTAGTTCATTCTTTCAACTTTAAGCTTCCGAAATGAGAATCCTCTTTCCAAATCAACCCTGAACTTCCCGAAATTCAATTCCGACCACATGTACATGTTATAATACTTGAAATGAAACTGTTCATGGTGTCCGACTACTGAACTGAGTGGTAGGACTCAAAATGACTAGTTGGGTCGTTACACGTACCACCCGTTCCCATTTTATTAAGTCTCGTGGTAGGCGTACCACCCTCTCCTATTTCATAATATCTTGTGGTAGGCATACCACCCACTCCCATTTCATCAAATATTGTGGTAAGCGTACCACCCGCTCCCATTTCATTAAATATTATGGTAGGCGAACCACCCGCTCCCATTTCATCAAATCTTGTGGTAGGCGTATCACCCGCTCCCATTTACAAGCCAACACAAAATCACAAGGAATACCGACAAGTGAACAAAAGCAATATAATGACTTCCCGGCAAGGAACAACAATATCAACACAAACATCCCAGCAAGGAAGAATCATCTATAACCAATCCCATCTCAACTCCTACTCAGCTCAATCAGTATCAATACTGAATTATAAATAAAATCCATGAGAATAAACTAAATCTTTGCTCAATATCGAGAATCCTCAATTAAAGAATCCGTAGTAACATTTAAATATACAATATCTGTCAACTTAAGACTCACGGTCATGCTCGACACCAACGCATAGATACTCGTCACCATGCCTACATGTCGTACTCAACAAGAAGCAATTAGCAAATAGTACACAACTCTTAATCTCTCAAGCTAAGGTTAGACCAAACACTTTACCTCGAACTTCCACGGCCAACTCAATCCTCAAAACCCGCCTTTCCTTTCGAATTAGGCTCCAACACAATCGTATCTATGCACAATCGATTTAATAACATCAATAAATGCTAAACAATCCAATTCCAAGGCTAATTTATAGCTTTTTAATCATTCTTCCCAAATCCAAAATCGACCCCGGGCCCGCTTGGTCAAAACACGAGGTTCGGACCAAAATTAAATCACCCATTCACCCACGAGCCCAAATATATAATTATTTCTAGAATTTGACCCCAAAACGAGGTCTAAATTACAATTATTCAAAAAGCCAAAACTCTACCCAAATCCCTAATTTTCTACCCTTATCCACATGATTTAAGCCAAGAAATCTAAAGGGTGTTAATGGAAATTGAAGAAAATGAGTTAAAGATTACTTACCCAAGAGATTATGGTGAAGAATTGCTTCAAAAATCGCCTAAGAGCTTTGGAGAAGAAGAGGTTTGTGAAAATTTTAAAAAATCCCGTAAGTGTTATGTTTTTGGGTCTTAAAAATAACTGGGCGAAAATGTGCATCGTGTTCACGACAGACCATTCGCGTTCGCGATGGGATAGACTATATAAGCCTTCGCGTTCACGGACAACGGCTTGCGTTCGTGAAGTAGGAACTGCTCGAGCCTCGCATTCGCGTTCAAGGGATCGCGTTCGCATAGGGAAATTTCCCCACCCCTGCCCATGCCCACTTTGGCCTTCGCGTTCGCGTGGTCAGGCTCGCGTTCGCGAAGGGATGACCCCCCACTGCCTCATGTTCGCGACCTGGGCTACGCATTCGCGTAGAAGGATTTTACTTCGACAAAATTAATGCATCGCGTTTGCGTGGGTTCTCCCGCAAACGCGAAGAAGAAATTACCAGAATACCAGATCTGCTATTTTCTACAATTTTTCTTAAGCTCAAAACTTCCCGAAACACACCCGAGCCCTCGGGGCTCCTAACCAAACATTGGTACTATCTCAACAATATCATACGAACTTATCCATATGATCAAATTGCCAAAATAACCGCAATGAAAACAAATTAAACCTAAAAAAAATGAAAGGATTTTTCTCAAACTTCGTAAAACATCAACTTTAGCAATTTAGGTTTGAATCACGTCCAATGATATCCGTTTTTCATCAAATTTCACAAAAATATCTTAAATCATATATAAGACCTGTATCGGGCGCCGGAACCAAAATACAATCCCGATATTAACATGTTCTAATCAAATTTCCATTCCAATTTCCTTAACAATTTTAGAAAACAATTTCTTTCCAAAATTCATTTCTTGGGCTTGGGACCTCGGAATTCGATTCCGGGCATACGCTCAAGTCCCATATTTTCTTATGGACCCTCCGGGATCGTTAAATCATGGGTCCGGATCTGGGTCCGTTTACCCAAAACATTGACCGAAGTCAAAATTTTCATATTTAAACTTTCTGACTATACTCCCGGACTGTGCACGCAAATCGAGGCGAGGCTAAAAGAGGTTTTTAATGCCTCGGAAACATATAATTAAATTTAAAAACAAGTGATGACCTTTTGGGTCATCACATCCTCCCCCTCTAAAACAACCGTTCGTCCTCGAACGGACATAAGAAGGAAGTACCTGAGTCGAGAAAAAGATGGGGATAACGGCTCCGCATATCGGACTCGAACTCGGACTCCCAGGTCAATGCCTCAGGAGGCTGACCCCTCCACTGAACATGAACATAAGGAAAACTCTTCGACCTCAACTGACGAACCTGCCGGTCTAGAATAACCACCAGCTAATCCTTATAAGACAAGTCCTTGTCCAACTAGACAGTGCTGAAATCTAACACGTGGGATGGATCGTCGTGATATTTCCAAAGCATGGACACATGAAACACTGGATGCACGACTGATAAGCTCGGCGGCAATGCAAGTCTATAAGCCACTGCTCCCACTCGATCAAGAATCTCAAATAGACCAATGAACATAGGTCTAAGCTTGCCCTTCTTCCCGAATCTCATCACGCCCTTTATAGGCGACACTCGAAGCAATACCCGCTCACCGACCATGAAAGCCAAATCTCGAGCCTTGCGGTCGGTATAGCTCTTTTGCCTGGACTGAGCTGTACGAAGCCTATCCTGAATAATCCTGAGCTTGTCCAAGGCCTCCTGGACCAGATCCGTACCCAACAACCGAGCCTCTCCCAGCTCAAACCATCCAATAGGAGACGGACACCGCCTACCATATAAAGCCTCATAAGGAGCCATTTGGATACTCGACTGTTGGTTGTTGTTGTAGGTAAACTCCGCTAAAGGCAAAACCTGATCCCACGAGCCTCCAAAGTCAATAACACAAGCTCAGAGCATATCCTCCAAAATTTGAATAGTCCGCTCGGACTGCCCGTCCGTCTGGAGATGAAATGTTATGCTCAACTCAACCATGTGCCTAACTCTCGCTGAACTGCTCTCTAGAAATGTGAGATAAACTGCGTACCTCGGTCCGAAATGATAGACAAGGCACACCATAAAGGAGAACAATCTCCTGGATATAGATCTCAGCTAAACTCTCAGAAGAATAGGAGACTGCCACATGAATGGAATATGCTCACCTGGTCAGCCTATCAACAATGACCCATACTGCATCTAACTTTTTTCCGAGTTTGCAAGAGTCCAGTGATGAAGTCCATAATAATCCGCTCCCACTTCCACTCGGGAAGCTCAATCCTCTGAAATAAACCACCAGGCCTCTGATGCTCATACTTAACCTGCTGAAAATTCAAACAACGAGCCATATATGCTACGATATCCTTCTTCATTCTCCGCCACCAATAATGCTGCCACAAATCCTAATACATCTTTGCGGCGCCCAGATGAATAGAGTATCGGGAGATATGGGCGTCTTCTAAAATCAACACTCAGAGCCCATCCATATTAGGCACACAAAATCGACCCTGAAATCTCAAAACTCCATCATTATCTAAGGTAACCTGCCTGGCACCTACGCACTGCACCGTGTCTTGTAGGACACACAATAGGGATCATCATACTGTCGATCACAGATACGCTCCAATAATGAAGAACGAGCGACCGTGCAAGCTAACATACGATTGGGCTAAAAAACATCCAGTCTCACGAACTGATTGGATAAAGTCTGAACATCCAAAGCAAGCGGTCTCTCACCGACCGGAATGTAAGCAAAACTACCCATACTGGCTGACTTCCTACTCAAAGCATCGGCTACCACATTAGACTTTCCCGAATGATATAAAATGGTGATATCATAAGCTTTCAACAACTCCAACCACCTCATCTGTCTCAAATTTAACTCTTTTTGCTTGAATAAATACTGAAGACTCTTGTGATCCATGAACACCTCACTTGCCACGCCATACAGATAATGCCTCCAAATCTTCAATGCGTGAACTATGGCTGCCAACTCCAAATCATGAATCGGATAATTCTTCTCATGAATCTTTAACTACCGCGAAGCATAGGCAATGACCTTTCCATCCTTCATCAACACTATACCAAGTCCAATGCGTGAAACATCACAATAAACTGTATAAGGCCCTGAGCCTATGGGAAAAACCAACACTGGTGCCGTAGTCAGAACTGTCTTGAGCTTCTAAAAGCTCGCCTTACACTCGTTCAACCACCTGAACTGGGCACCCTTCTAGGTCAACCTGGTCATCGGGGCTGCAATAGATGAAAACCCCTCCACTAACCGACGATAGTAGCCTACCAATCCCAAGAAATTTTGAATCTATGTAGCTGATGCTGGTCTAGGCCAGTTCTTGACTGCCTCAATCTTCTTCGGATCAACCTGAATACCCTCTGCTAACACAACATAACCCATGAATGCAACTGAACTCAACAAAACTCACACTTCGAGAACTTTGTATATAACTGACGATCTCTCAGAGTCTGAAGAACCACTCTAAGGTGTTGCTCGTGCTCCCCCTAGCTGCGAGAATATATCAATATATCATCAATAAAGACTATGACGAACGAATCCAAATAAGGTCCGAACACTCAGTTCATCAAATCCATAAAAGTTACTGGGGCATTTGTCAACCCGAATAACATAACCAAGAACTCATAATGGCAGTACCAAGTGCGAAAAGATGTCTTAGGGACATCGGATGCCCTAATCCTCAACTGATGGTAGCCAGATCTCAAGTCAATCTTTGAAAATACCTTGGCATCCTGAAGTTGATCGAACAAATCATCAATCCTCGGTAGCGGATACTTATTCTTAATTGTAACCTTGTTCAATTGTTGTTAATCTATACATATTCTCATTGACCCATCCTTATTGTTAACATAACAACACTGGCACACCCCAAGGAAAAACACTGGGTCTAATGAAACCCTTCTCAAGAAAGTCTTGCAACTTCTCCTTTAACTCTTTCAACTCAGACGGGGCCATACAATACGGTGGGATAGAAATGAGATGAGTGTTTGGAGCCAAATTAATGCAAAAGTCAATATCCCTGTCGGGTGGCATACCTGGCAGGTCTGAAGGGAACACCTTAGGAAACTCATAAACAACGGGCACAGAATCAATAGAGGGAACCTCAGCACTAGAATCACGAACATATGACAAAATAGGTCAAACACGCCTTCTCAACCATACGCCGAGCCTTCACATACGAGATAACACTGCGGGCAAAATGAGCAGGACTCCCTCTCCACTCTAAATGGGGCAAACCCGGTAAAGCTAAGGTCATAGTCTTGGCATGATAGTCCAAGATAGCATGGTAAGGTGATAACCAGTCCATCCCTATTATAACATCGAAATCAACTATGTCTCAAAGAAACAAATCTATACGAGTCTCAAGACCCCTAATCACCACAATACAAGAACGATGGACTCGATTTACCACAATAGAATCACGCACTGGTGTAGACACATAAACAGAAATACTTAATGAATCACTAGGCATGACCAGATACGGTGCAAACTAAGATGATATATACGAGTATGTAGACCCTGGATCAAATAACACTGGAGCATCTCTATCACAAACTAGAACCATACCTGTAATAACTGCATCTGAAGCCTCAGCCTCGGGCCTGGCTGGAAGAGCATAACATCAGGGCTGGACCCTACCACATGAACTACATCTCTAGGATGGCTTGCAGTTGGCTGGCCTCCACTTCTAGAAGTTTGAGCTCCACCTCTAGCACCTCTACCTCCACCTCTAGCACCTCTAGCACCTCTACCCCCACCCCTATTTGGCTGAGCGGGCTGTGGAACTGTTGTGCCTGAACCTTGGCATGGGAACCCTGGTGATGAGAGCTACTCGGTGCTCAAGGGCAATACCCAGCAATGTGGCTCATGTAGCCACAAGTGAAACAAGCCCTCGGCTGCTGGGGCTGGCGACCCTGGAAACTCTGAAGCGGTGGTGCACTGATAGGAGCTGGTGGTGCACTGAAGGACTGCTGATCAGATATTGCATCTGAGGACCACGACCACTGGAAGCACCGTGAGAAACCTGAAGTGTCGAGTGAAAAGGATTATGGCCCCTACCATATGAATCTCTACCTCCAGATGAGGTACCACATAATCTGCCGGAATGACGGGGTCTCTTGTCTGCCCCATGACCACCCCCTTGTGATAGTACCATCTCAACTCTCCGGGCCACATTGGCTGCCTCCTGGAAGGATATCTAACTCCTTGTCTCTCTAGTCATATGGAAACGAATGGACTGAATGAGTCCATCAACACACCGCCCCACACTCTCCCTTTCAGTGGGAATTATAATAAGGGTATGGCGAGCCAAATCTATGAATCTGGTCTCGTACTGGGTGACAGTCATGGATCCCTACTGAAGGCACACGAACTACCTCCGATAGGCCTCTCGCTATGTAATAGGGAGTAACTTCTTCGGAAATAGCTGTGTGAACTGCTCCCAGGTCAAAGATGGCGATCCGACTGGTCTAGCCAATCAGAAATCCCTCCCCCAAGTCTTGCCTGATGCAGATAAGCAAAATGTAGCAAAACCAACCCCATTGGTCTCAACAATATCCATGTTTCGAAGAACCTCGTGACAGCTATCTAAATAATCCTTGGGATCCTCAGTAGATGCACCGCTGAAAGTAGTAGTGAAGATCTTGGTGAAATTGTCCAATTTCCACAAGGCACCGACAGACATGGCTGCATCATCGTCAGTATGAGCTATCGCAACTGGCTGAATTGCCCCAACTAGCTGAGCCGCTGGAGTCTGAAACTGGGGAGCTACCTGCTCCGGAGTGCGAGTAGCAGAAGTTTGGGCTCCTCATCCAGCCTGAGAGATGGGTGCTGCTACAGGAAGTAAACCTGCGCTGGTGACACTCTCCATAAGGCCCACTAGACAGACCAGAGCATCCTGAAGAATAGGGGTAGCAATAAACCCTATGATACCTGAGCTGGGCCCACCAGAACTGCTGGGGCTAGAACCTAGTCATCAAAATCAACTTGAGGCTCTGCTACAGGTGTTGCTGCCCAGGGCTGAGCCCTGCCCCTACCTCAACCTCTAGTACGGCATCGGCCTCTGCCCCTCGTGGGAGCTACTGCTGGGGGATCGGGCTGCTGATCGGTAGATGAGGAAGCGCGTGTTCTCGCCATCTGCGAAAGAATAGAATAGAAATTCAATTAGCATTAAGTAACCAAACCACATGAGAAGAAAGAACAAATGTGAAGTTTTCCTAACTCTGTAGCCTCTGGGGATAAATAGAGACGTCTCCGTACCGATCCCTCGGACTCTACTAAGCTTGTCCGTGAATTGTGAGACCTATGTAACCTAGAGCTCTGATACGAACTTGTCACGACCCAAATTTCTCACCCTCGAGAGTCGTGATGGCGCCTACTCGTAGAAGCTAGGCAAGCCACGAAATGCGGAAAATTCAAGTTCTTTTAATTTTAGCCCATTTTAACCAATTAACTTGGCACGTGATGAACCATCAAATAATAGTGGAATATGAGAAAAAGCGGAAGACATAAATTATAATAGCAAAATCATATGAAAAAAAAGGAATAGCCAACATATGTCTCTACCCAGAAACCAGTGTCACAACATTCACAGACTAACTATGACTACTACATATAAAAGTCTGAAAGAAAGAAACATTGCCTATCTCGGATACAAGTGATAACAGAACATAATATAAGATAGAGGAGACGTCGGGCCTGTGGACGCCTGCAAGGCTACCTTGGAGTCTCGATGGACTGAAGGTTGGCTCCCCTACTGCTGCTAATCAAGTGCTGCTCCGGTATCTGCACAGAGTGCAGAGTGTAGTATCAGTACAATCGACCCCATGTGCTAGTAAATGCTTGGCCTAACCCCGACGAGGTAGTGACAAGTCTAGGACCAAACTCTAGATAAACCTGTGCAGTTATATACAACGGAAAAATAAACTGGAACGAACAATTTAAAAGCTGGGAAGGGAACATGCTCGGGGGATAACATATAAAACAGAATCTAAAGAGAATTATAAGGAAACCAAAATTCAACTGCAAACAAGGATAAGGAAAACAAAGGCAGATTTCACTTTCGGTTCATATCTCGTTGCAAGCGTGCAACCCGATCCCATTTGTCATATCTTGTGGTAGGCGTACCACTCTCTCCCATATCATTGTATCTTCTGGTAGGCATACCACCCGTTCCCATTTCATTAAGTCTCGTGGTAGGCGTACCACCCTCTCCTATTTCTTCATATCTTGTGGTAGGCATACCACCTGCTCCAATTTCATCAAATATTGTGGTAAGCGTACCACCAGCTACCATTTTATTAAATATTACGGTAGGCGAACCACCCACTCCCATTTCATCAAATCTTGTGGTAGGCATATCACCCGTTCCCATTTACAAGCCAACACAAAATCACAAGGAATCCCGGCAAGGGAACAAAAGCAATATAATGACTTCCTGGCAAGGGAACAACAATATCAACACAAACATCTCGGCAAGGGAGAATCAGCTATAACCAATCCTATCTCAATTCCTACTCATCTCAATCAGTACCAATAAAAGCCACGAGAATAAATTAAATCTTTGCTCAATATTGAGAATCCTCAATTAAATCATCCGTAGTAACATTTAAATACACAATATCTGTCAACTTAAGACTCACGGTCATGCTCGACATAGATACTCGTCATCATGCCTATACGTCGTACTCAACAAGAAGCAGTTAGCAAATAAGACACAACTCCTAATCCCTCAAGCTAAGGTTACACCGGACACTTACCTCGAACTTCTATGGCCAACTCAATCCTCAAAAGCCGCCTTTCATTTCGAATTAGGCTCCAACACAATCATATCTATGCATAATCGATTTAATAACATCAATAAATGCTAAACAATCCAATTCCAAAGCTAATTTATAGCTTTTTAATCATTCTTCCCAAAAATCCAAAAATTGAGCCCGGGCCCTCTTGGTCAAAACAGGAGGTTTGGACCAAAATCAAATCACCCATTCACCCACGAGCCCAAATATATAATGATTTTCAGAATTCAACCCCAAAACAAGGTCTAAATGACAATTAATCAAGAAGCCCTAACTCTGCCCAAATTCCTAATTCTCTACCCTTATTCACATGATTTAAGCCTAGAAATCTTGTGGGTGTTAATGGAATTAAATAAAATGAGTTAAAGATTACTTACCCAAGAGATTATAGTGAAGAATTACTTCAAAAATCGCCTAAGAGCTTTGGGAAGAAGAGGTTTGTGAAATTTTTATAAAATCTCGTAAGTGTTCTGTTTTTGGATCTTTAAAATAACTGGGCGAAAATGTGCATTGTGTTCACGATAGACCCTTCATGTTCGCTATGGGTCAGGCTGCATAAACCTTCGTATTCGCGGACAACAGTCGCATTCATGAAGTAGGAACTACTCGAGCCTCGCGTTCGCGTTCAAGGGATCGCGTATGCGTAGGGAAATTTCCCCACCTCTGCCCAGGCCCGCTTTGGACTTCACGTTCGCGTGGCCAGGTTCGTGTTCGCTAAGGGATGACCCCCTACTGCCTCGCATTCATGACCTGGGCTACACGTTCGCATAGAAGGATTTTCCTTCGACAAAATTAATGCATCGTATTCGCATGGGTTCTCCCGCGAACGCAAAGAAGAGAGTACCAGATTACCAGATCTGCTATTTTCTGCAATTTTTCTTAAGTTCAAAACTTCCCAAAACACATCCGAAACACACCCGAGCCCTCGGGGCTCTTAACCAAACATTGGTACTAACTCAACAACATCATACGAACTTATCCGTGCGATCAAATCGCCAAAATAACCTCAATGACAACGAATTAAACCTCAAAATCAAAGGATTTTTCTCATACTTCATAAAACTTCAACTTTAGCAATTTAGGTCCGAATCACGTCAAATGATACCCGTTTTTCATCAAATTTCACAGAAACATCTTAAGTTATATACGTGACCTGTACTGGGCACCGGAACCAAAATACAGGCCCGATACTAACATGGTCTAATCAAATTTTATTTCCAATTTCCTTCAACAATTTCAGAAAACAATTTCTTTCAAAACTTCATTTCTCGTGCTTGGGACCTCGGAATTCGATTCCGGGTATACGCTCAAGTTCCATATTTTCCTACGGACCCTTCGGGACCATCAAATCACGGATCCAAGTACGTTTACCCAAAACATTGACTGAAGTAAAAATAACTCATTTTATAACCAAATTTTACCATTTTTTACAGATTTTTTCATATTTAAGCTTTCCGGCTACGCACCCGGACTGTGAATGTAAATCGAGGAAAGGCTAAAAGAGGTTTTCAAGTCCTCAGAAACACATAATTAAATTTAAAAATAAGTGATGACCTTTTGGGTCATCACATATAGCTTTTTAATCATTATTTCCAAAAATCCAAAAATTGACCCCGGGCCTGCTTGTTCAAAACATGAAGTTCGAACCAAAATTCGTTCCCCTATTCACCCATGAGCCCGAATATATAATTAATTCAAGAATTGGACCCCAAAATGAAGTCTAAATTGCAATTAATCAAAAAGCCCTAATTCTACCCAAATCCCTAATTTTCTACCCTTAATCACATGTTTTAGGCCTAGAAATCTAGTGGGTATTGATAGAAATGAAAGATAACAAGTTAAGAATTACTTACCCAAGAGATTATGGTGAGGAAATTCTTCAAAAATTGCCTAAGAGCTTTGGAGAAGAAGAGGTTTATGCAATTTTGTTTTAGGCCTAAGTGTTCTGTTTTGTGTCTTTTAAAATAACTGAGCAAAAATGTTCTTCGTGTTCGCGATGAGTCAGGCCTCAAGGTATTCGCATTCGCGTGAACGGGCTCACGTTCGTGGAGAAGGATCTCCTTAAGCCCTTGTGTGCGCGTAAGACAAATGCCCCACCCCCTGCCTAGGCCCACTTGGCCTTCGCATTTGCGTGGCCAGGATTGCATTCGCGAAGGTATAGCCCCCCACTCCCTCGCGTTTGTGACCTAAGCTACGGATTCACGTAGAAGGAAATTCCTCCGGCATTATTTACACATCGCGTTCACGAGTTCCATCCCGCGAACACGAAGAAGAAAACATCAGTACACCAGAACAACTATTTTGTACAATTTTTCTTAAGTCCAAAACTTCCCAAAACACATCTGAAACACACTTGAGCTCTCGAGGCTCCTATCCAAACACATGTACTAACTCAAAAACATCATAAAACTTA
>MU777791.1:29191-43809 GCA_026770625.1 Nicotiana glauca
TTGTCAGCATGACTGTGAGACTGATGGGGCACAAGATGCCAAGTATTAGATTTCAGATGCTGGGATTTGGTGAGTTGTGGGTTGCCCGAGACTTGGTAAATTTGTGAAAATAGTTGAATAAGACCTTATGTGAACATCATCGTAGGATATGAGTTATTGTTTTGTTTTTCCCTTACTGTGTTGTGATCTTAGGATTTGGATTGTGTTTTTCCATCATTATGTATCATCATTCCTTCTCGTTATTACTTGTTGTTCTTTTTCCCTCATTGCGATGGTAGTATTATTGGTCATTTCGTGCACTATTTACATATAAATATATATATATATATATATATATATATTTATATGTAAATAGTGCACGAAATGACCAATAATACTACCATCGCAATGAGGGAAAAAGAACAACAAGTAATAACGAGAAGGAATGATGATACATAATGATGGAAAAACACAATCCAAATCCTAAGATCACAACACAGTAAGGGAAAAACAAAACAATAACTCATATCCTACGATGATGTTCACATAAGGTCTTATTCAACTATTTTCACAAATTTACCAAGTCTCGGGCAACCCACAACTCACCAAATCCCAGCATCTGAAATCTAATACTTGGCATCTTGTGCCCCATCAGTCTCACAGTCATGCTGACAACTAACTGGCCATCTAGGGCCACTCTTACATATATAATAATTAAGCGAGGACGTACCTCAACCCTTAGCAAAATCAGGAGGACTTCACATCTAATAGGAGTGTTCATCTATGTGTATGCTTGTGCAAGTGCTTTAACATAATTTACTACCAGCTAAAAGAACGTAGAAAGAAGAACGGGCAGCACGTACGATGTTTCCTCACAACTTCCATGCGATAAAGCTCACACAGGTAAGCAACCCACAATCACAATATTTAAACAAAATAGGAATGCCTCCACAAGCAGTGTCAATTCTTCACAATCAATCTCTGACATAGCTCACCTTATTTCGCCACGTGTGCAAATATGTCACGACCCTAACCCCAGTTGTGATGGCGCCCAACACACTGCTAGGCAAGCCCGACCAATTCAATAACCTTAACCATTTTATACAGTTCATGAATTAATCAACACAGATAAATTACTAAGTCATAATACTGAAATCCTGAAATAGAGTTAAACATATGAAAATATCAATTATAAAACAACTACACAGCCCGACGAATCCTGTGTCACAAGTATTAGCCTCTAATACATCTAATACATAAGTATCAACCTAATACATATCGTTCTCTAGAAATGCTAAAATAAAGAAAATAAGATAGAAGGAAGATAAGGACTGCGGACGTCAAATGCAGCTACCTTGATACTCTCGGATAAGCTGCTAGGGAAAGATATCCTCACACAGCCTCAAATGTACCTAGTTCTGCACGCAAGGTGCAGCGAGTAATGTGAGTACTCCGACCTAGTACGTAATAAACATAAATAAAGGCTAAGAATAAGAAATCCTGAATAGGCACAAAGTGCCAGCCAACCAATAACAACAATTATGGAAATACTACAACAGATCAGTAAGTAAATGATAGTCAAATATGAAATGTAACACATAGTCTGGTACTGTCTAGTACCCGCTGCGGCGTGCAGCCCGCTCCATTATTTATCATCGACGACGCTCACTGGGGGTGTGCAGACTCCGGGAGGGGCCCTTTACGGTCCAAGCGCAATAATAAGCCATCTCGTGGCACCAAATAGGCCCTCGGGCTCATATCAATATAATACCGCTGCGGCGCGTAGCCCGATCCCATACTCAGTCCAACATCACATAAGCCCCTCGAGCACAATCATATAGAAATATTCAGCCCAAACTTCATTAAAAACATTAATTAAATTTCAGGTTTGAGAAAAGGTGGTTGAGTTTGCAAAACAGTATTAAATACTAGGGCTGAGTTCAATAATATGTAAAAATGGTAAGAAACCATTAATAGCAATCCCTGAAGGATTCAATCAATTGGTACAAAGCCCAAATATAGCAATCGGCTCAAGTTATAATGATAATAAGTGAATTTCAGTCAAACACGCTGTATATTCATCTACCGGGACAGACCAAGTCACAATCCCCAACTGTTCTCTACTCCACGCTCGCTATCCGGCGTGCAAGTCACCTCAATATAGCACTACGATGTGCAAATTCGGGATTTCAAACCCTTAGGACATCATTTACATTTATTACTTACCTCAAGGCGGCCAAAATCCTAGCTCGCCATGCCCTTGCCTCTAAAATCGACCTCCCCGCGTGTCAAATATGAAAAAAAAACCATAACGAATACGTCACAATATGCCAATGGAACAATACCCATTCGAAAAAAATCGAAAAATACCAAAAATCTCGAAATTAGCAAAATCCGAGGCCTGGGCCCATTTCTCAAAAATCAGAAAATTCAATATCAACGGATTTCTTATCTCTCAACGAGTCTATACATATAAAGATTACCAAAATCGGAGTCCAAATGACCCCTCAAATCCCCATTTTAACTCTCTTAAGTTTCAAGCCCTAATCAACCATTTTTACCCATTAATTTCATGAGTTTTCAGCTCTAATCCATGTAATAACACCATGAAATCGTGTTTTGAGTTATTCGGGTGTTTCGTTATGTGGTTTTCGTGGTTAATGTTTGGCTCGACACATACAATAACAACTCTCGAAGCTAACAAAATTCTCAAAACCCGGAATCTCACAAATCACAAGCTAAGGGATACATAAGAAGCTCTAACTCAAGAATGTCTAAATAAAGGAAAAACACTGAAAGGGCTATGCTTATTACAGAAGATAGAAAGTGACTCTTTGGTCTGCGGATGTAGCAGATATACCTCGAAGTCTCTATAGAAACGCCTCCTTCCAAGGCTGACAGAACTGAACGGGAGTACCTGTATCTGCACAATGAAAATGTGCAGAAGAGTAGAATGAGCACACCACAGCGGTGACCAGTAAGTAGCAAGACTAACCTCGATGGGGTAGTGACGAGGAACAGTCAAGACACCTACCGGTCAAATAAACAGTATAATTATAGGAACAACTAAAATGATATATATATATATATATATATATATATATATATATATATATATATATAATAGAGCATGAAATGACCAATAATACTACCATCATAATGAGGGAAAAAGAACAACAAGTAACAACGAGAATATAAGGAATGATGATACATAATGACGGCAAAAACACAATCCAAATCCTAAGATCACAACACAGTAAGGGGAAAATAAAACAATAACTCATATTCTATGATGATGTTCACATAAGGTCTTATTCAACTATTTTCACAAATTTACCAAGTCTCGGGCAACCCACAACTCACGAAATCCTAGCATCTGAAATCTAACACTTGGCATCATGTGCCCCATCAGTCTCACAGTCATGCTGACAACTAACTGGCTAACTAGGGCCATTCCTACATATATAATAATTAAGCGAGGACGTACTTCTACCCTTAGAAAAATTAGGAGGACTTCACATCTAATAAGAGTGTTCATCTACGTGTATGCTTGTGCAAGTGCTTTAACAAGATTTGCTACCAGTTAAAAGAACGTAGGAAGAAGAACGGGCAGCACGATGTTTCCTCACAACTTTCATGCGATAAAGCTCACACAGGTAAGCAGTCTACAATCACAATATTTAAACAAAATAGGAATGCCTCCACAGGCTGTCACAATTCTTTACAATCAATCCCTGACATAGCCCACCTTATTTCACCACGTGTGCAAATAATAGTATAATAATTACTGCCTTATTTTGCCACATGCACATCATAATGTTCCCACCTTATTCCGCCACATGCACAACCCACATATAAGAATATAAACATATCCCGCCTTATTACGCCGCATGTGCAATATATCAATAGCAATAAGAGCATAGCAAAGACCTCGTGCAACCCCTCAACAACAACCGTATGCAAAGACCTCGTTCATTACAATATCAACAACCGTACGGCAGAAACCTCGTACACCACCATCACACGTACAACACAACAATGACAATGTTTACAAGAACAAGGCAAGGGAATCAACTCAGGTACTTCCATTCACCAGGAGTCGGTACAACTAGCTCATAAGGAATAACCGTAATAGAGAATACTAAGCGTAATAAGAATAACTCAACAAAGGAGAAATAATATGAAACAACGATTCCATAATACATAGTTCAACATCAAGGAAGTTAACATGAATCCAATAATTTCAAATAAGGAAATATCAAATAAACATAGGACGTCTAACTTCTTTTAAAGTTGGGCAATTTATGAAGAATATACAACGATTTCAGTTAAGGATGAGTAGAGGGAAGATAATCGTAACCTCAATTAATACCAATTAATTACCTAAGAGATACTAATGATCTCCAAATGGAGACAAGCAGTTATGAAAGATAACGTGACTATGGAAGGGTAGGGATCTTCAATTAACAAAACAAGATGTCAATTAGGCAACAAGAATAAACCAAAAAGGGCAAATAAGTTCCAAGTAAGACATGTAAAGGTGAAACTAATAACAGGGAACTCAATTATATCAAGAACAACTTCATACTCAGTGATTACAAGGATCTAAGAGCCTAAAAGGGGTAATTTTTCACAAATAAATCCGAGCACGCACTCGTTACCTCACATACAAGGAATACAATCAATAGAGAAGACTCAAAGCCTAAGGGGAAGTCCCGCACACAAGGTTAGGAAAGATACCTCGAACCGGCTCAAAATCACTAGAATCCACGTTCTTGCCACGAGTACTCAACTCCAAATGGCCCAAATCTATTCAATACAATTACATATCGTAAATAACATCTCAAGCAACTGATTCAATGATTTAATTCAAATTTAAGACATGAAATTAGGTAAAATGACCAAATGCCCCTCAGGCCAACATCTTGGAATCGTGTGAAATTAACGTTTTCAAAAACTTCATACTCTCACGAGTCTAACTATATAAAAATCTCTCAAACCGAATGTCGAAAACCCACTCAGAACTCAATAATTCGGCCTAAGAAGTTCTACCAAATTTTCATTCAAAAACCAAGATTAAAGGATGAATTTAAAAGTAGATTCATGGAAATTAGTCTAAACCGAGTGAGAATCACTTACCCAAGTCATCCATGTGAAAATCCCTTCACAAATCGCCAAGAACCGAGCTCTAGAAGTCAAAATGTGATAAAAATGGTGAAACCCTCGAATTTGGGATTTAATCTATCTGCCCAGGTATTTGTTCATCGCGATCGCGGAAGAAGGGTCCCGATCGCGTAGAAGAAATTCAAGTATGCCCAGAAATACACATCGCATTCACGTGAAAGGGATGCGAATGCGAAGAGCAGTGGAATGGTGGCTTATGAGATCGCGTAGATGTTTATGCGAACGCGAAGAGTAAAAATGGCCAACTAACCCAACTCCTAATTCCTACTATGCGAACGTGGGGTTAAGGATTCGATCGCGAAGCATAGGAAAATAGACCTTCGCGATCGCGGAAGGTTATACACGAATGCAGTGAATAAATAAGCAGAGCCTTACGAACGCGTGAGGACGGATCTAAACGTGAAGAAGGATTTCGAGGTGGTCTTCAACAATGCATCACAATAGCGGGAGAAACTTCGCGATCGCGTAGAAGGATATCAGAAGCAGCAGTTACAGCAGTTCAAAATGGAGGAAAAATGATCTGTAGCCCATCCGAAATACACCCGAGGCTCCCGGGACCCAATCTAATCACACACACAAGTAATATAACCTAACACAGACTCGCTCGAAGTTTCAAATCACAAAAAACAACATCGAAACGACGAATCAAACCAAAAATCAAGCTTATGAACTTCCAAGTCTTCAGATATTGAATCTCATGCTGAAACCTATCAATTCAACTCGGAATGACGCCAAATTTTGCAGACAAGTCCAATTCCGGTCAACTTTTTACCGTTCAAACTTCCAAAACTAAATTCCTTCTTCCAATTTGACTCTAAACCATCCGAACGCCGAATTCCACCATACACGCAAGTCGATTCTCATATTCTGAAGCTGTTCCGGACCTTATGCCATTGAACGGAGCTTAATTTTTCAAAACGACCGGTCGGGTCGTTACATCCTCCCCCTCTTAAGACCAACGTTCGTCCTCGAACGTGCTAAGATTTGCCTCGAAGTCCTCAAGTCACTGAGTGCGCACCTCCAACGTACACCCACAGGTGATCCCATGTCACCCCAATCCACCTAAGCACGACGACACCATCGCAACTGAAATTTAGCCTTTCTAGTAATACCAATAAGCCTTCAAGCCAGAATTCTTACCATCCATCCGTTTCGAAAACACCCGATTCTAAATCCATATCCGGTATGAGTCTCAACTAGTTGCTTCAATTGATGCCCACACACACAGGGTACAACTAAACACCATGACACATCACGCATAGGCCCACAATAACATTTCTAATAGTAATACTCGCCTGAGATCAAATCCATACCAGCCATAAGCCTCATATTCAATAGGAACTCTTTTCAAACCTCCACAACACTGGCAATGATACATTAACCACGAAAACCACATAACGAGACACCTGAATAACCAAATCTCAGCTAATACCAACGGGCACACACCCCAGAAGCTAGAACTCAAGAAGCATAGAACGAAAATTAATGAATATGGGAAGGGAAAACACATAAGGGAACTATCAAACAAGTCAGACTAGCATAAATTTTTCTAAACCACTAATCTACAGAACATCCTAACTAGAAAATATGAAAGCATATAAAGGACTCACAAGAATCTTATACTAATATAACCCTCACCGCGGTACATAGCCCGGTCTTACCACATCGAATCACCTGAAATCATGAGGGTCCCGCCCTCAACACTGAATCACAAGTAGGCTACACATCAACCCATCAAGAGACTTACTAGATCAATCACGCCTACAAATTTCAACACAGACTGACTCCCACACCAGTGGAGCATAGAAATCACAACTCATAACTAAGAATACTCAGAAATCACATCAAACCTACCGAAACAGACAGCAGGAATTTACTACTAGCCTCATAACTCTCAACAATAGCTAGAAACAGACGATAGACATGGCTATCACTCATAGAACCTCCCAACAGGATAATCACATAAACAGAGTGCAAATTATGAAACGCACCCATAAATGGATCAACAAATAAGGGAACTCACCCCGATAAAAAGAACTGTGATGAACTATAGATAGTTCCCCTCTATAACAAACCGAATTCGTACCTGCATGACATTCCGCTGGCGCACCGGCCTCAAGCCTACTATATGAAACACATCAATGAGCCGGGCCTCCCCTTCTTGGGCACCCTCTACCTACCTGAGTACCTCGCTGTGACACATCGACCCAAAGTTTGGGACAATCTCTCACCATGTGGCTAGTATCTCCACACTCAAAGCACCCTCTCTATCGACGAGGCGGTGGGAACTGTGCGATACGGGTTCTCCGAGACCCATGAACGCCTAGGTTACCATGCAAAGCCTGAAGCGCGAACTGAACTGGCTGACCCGCAAAACCTCTACCATGATGCACCCTGCCTCCAAAATAAGGACCAGTATATCTCCCCGATCTACGAAGTCTCTTCGCCTCCTCAAACTCTCTCTTCTAATCTCGTCTGCTTTCTCTCTCGTGACCCTGACTGCCCTCTCTTTCCCTAGCATGCATACCCTCTATCCTCCTAGCAATGTTCACCACCTGCTGATACAAAATATCCATCTCCAACTCACGAGCCATGCTAGACCTAATGCTGGGAATAAGCCCCTCGATGAACCGGTGAACCTTCTCGCGAGCAGTAGAAACCAAGGCTGGGGCATGTCTATCCAAACTGGTGTAACGGACAGCATACTCCGAGACAGACATAGCATCTTGGCGTCATACTCCGAGACAGACATAGCACCTTGGCGCAAATGCTCAAACTCCGTGCGCCATGCATCCCTGAGGCTCTGAGGAACAAACTCTCTCAAGAAAATATCTGAAAACTGGGCCCAAGTCAGTGAAGTTTCCTCGTTTGGGCTGTCTAACTCATAGGTGCGCCACCAATCATAGGCGGCTCCTCGAAGCTGGAAAGTAGTGAAAGAAACCCCGCTCAATCTAAAGATACCCATAGTACGGAGAATGCGATAACACTCATCAAGAAACCCTAAGGCATCGTTTGATGCTAATCCACTGAACACTGGAGGATCATACTTCTTGAACCTCTCTAGTCTCATCTTCACCTACTCAGAAGCCGCTGCCATGCCCTCGGGCTAAATTAGTGCGGCAGGCGGCGCAGGAATAATCTCAGGGACCTAATCAACATGCGCTCGCTGCTCAAGAGTGTGGGCGGTGGGAGTCTGTGCTCCTTCCCCAGCCTGGGACGTGGCTGCAACAAGGGGAAGTAACCCTGCCTAAGCCAAAGTGGTGTACATAGTCATGAACTGAGCTAAGGTCTCCCGAAGGGCTGGAGTAGTAGTGGCAGTGGGCGTGTCAGGTGCCTGGAATCCAGCTGGATTTGCAGGTGCTACCTCGATGGAAACTCACGCAGGTGCTCTCGCTACACCACGTGCGCGTCCTCAACCTCTACCCCGGGCCCGATCTCTGACGGCTGCAGTAGGGGGCGCGGGTGCCTGATCACCTCGAGTAGTACGTATCCTCACCATCTGTGAGAGAGTAGAAGATAGAGGTTTAAGACTGTGAATATCTAAATCTCGCACGACAGGGAAATCAAATGAAGTGGAATATTCCTAATGGTTACATAGCATCTCGCAGATAAGTACAGACGTCTCTGTACCGATCCACGAGACTCTAATAAACCAGCTTGTGATTCGTGACTCCTAAAAACCTAGAGCTCTAATACCAACTTGTCACGACCCGGTTCACCCTCCGTGAACCATCGTGACGGCACCTAGTCTCTACGACTAGGTAAGCCTAACAATGCGGAATATACACCATAATTGCGGAAGAAAATAATTAAAACTGAACTAGTCAATTAAATCAGTGTTTAAGGTGCCGCTCGGCACATACAATAACAACTCTCGAAGCTAACAAAATTCCCAAAACCCGGAATCTCATAAATCACAAGCTAAGGGATACATAAGAAGCTCTAACTTAAGAATGTCTAAAAAAAGGAAAAACACTGAAAGGGCTGTACTAATTATAGAAGATAGAAAGTGACTCTTCGGTCTGCGGACATAGCAGATATACCTCGAAGTTTCTATAGAAACGCCCCCTTCCAAGGCTGACAGAACTGAACGGGAGTACCTGTATCTACACAGCGAAAATGTGCAGAAGAGTAGCATGAGCACACCACAACGGTGCCCAGTAAGTAGCAAGACTAACCTCGATGGGTTAGTGACGAGGAACAGTCAAGACACCTACCAGTCAAATAAACAGTATAATTATAGGAACAACTGAAATGATATATATATATATATATATATATATTTATGTAACGAGTGCGCGAAATAACCATTAATACTACCATCACAATGAGGGAAAAAGAACAACAAGTAACAACGATAATATAAGGAATGATGATACATATGACGGCAAAAACACAATCCAAATCCTAAGATCACAACACAGTAAGGGGAAAACAAAATAATAACTCATATCCTACGATGATGTTCACCTAAGGTCTTATTCAACTATTTACACAAATTTACCAAGTCTCGGTCAAACCACAACTCACGAAATCCCAGCATCTAAAATCTAACACTTGGCATCATGTGCCTCATCAGTCTCACAGTCTTGCTGACAACTAACTAGCCAAGTAGGGCCATTCTCACATATATAATAATAAAGCGAGGACGTACCTCTACCCTTACCAAAATCAGGAGGACTTCACATATAATAAGAGTGTTCATCTACGTGTATGTTTGTTCAAGTGCTTTAACAAGATTTGCTACCAGCTAAAAGAACGTAGGAAGAAAAACGGGCAGCACGTAAGATGTTTTTTCACAACTTCCATTCGGTAAAGCTCACACAGGTAAGCAACCTACAATCACAATATTTAAGCGCCTTATTTCTCCACACGTGCATCATAATGTTCTCATCTTATTCCGCCACATGCACAACCCATAAATAAGAATATAAATATATCACACCTTATTATGCCGCGTGTGCAATATATCAATAGAAACAAGAGCACGACAAAGAATTGTGCAACCCTTCAATAACAACGACACGGTAGAGACCTCGTGCATCACAATGTCAACAACCGTACGGCAGAAACGTCGTACACCACCATCACACGTACAACACTATAATGACAATATTTACAAGAACAAGGAAAGGGAATCAACTCAGGTACTTTCGTTCACCAGGAGTCGGTACAACTAGCTCACAAGGAATAACCGTAACAGAGAATACTAAGCGTAATAAGAACAACTCAACAAAGGAGAAATAATATGAAACAACGATTCCACAATACGTAGTTCAACAGCAAGGAAGTTAACATGAATCCAATAATTTCAAATAAGGAAATATCAACTAAACTTAGGACGTCTAACTTCTTTTAAAGTTGGGCAATTTATGAAGAATATACAATGATTTTAATTAAGGATTAGCAAAGGCAAAATAATCGTAACCTCAATTAAGACCAATTAATTGCCTAAGAGATACTAATGATCTCCAAATGGAGACAAGAAGTTATGAAAGATAACATGACTATGGAAGGATAGGGATCTTCAATTAAAAAAGCAAGATGTCAATTAGGAAACAAGAATAAACCTAAAAAGGGCAAATAAGTTCCAAGTAAGACATGTAGAGGTGAAACTAATAGCAGGGAACTCAATTATATCAAGAACAACTTCATACTCAGTGATTACAAGGATCTAAGAGCCTAAAAGGGGTAATTTTCCACAAATAAATCCGAGCACGCACTCGTCACCTCGCGTACAAGGAATACAATCAACAGAGAAGACTCAAATCCTAAGGGGAAGTCCCCCACACAAGGTTAGACAAGATATTTACCTCGAACCGACTCAAAATCACTAGAAACCACGTTCTTGCCATGAGTACTCGACTCCAAATGGCCCAAATCTATTCAATTCAATTAAATATCGTAAATAACATCTCAAGCAACTGATTCTATGATTTAATTCAAAACTAAGACGTGAAATTAGGTAAAAATAACCAAAATGCCCCTTAGGCCAACGTCTCGGAATTATGTGAATTTAATGTTTTCAGAAACCTCATACTCTCACGAGTCTAACCATATAAAAATCTCTCAAATCGGATGTCGAACACCCACTCAAAACTCAATAGTTCGGCGTAAGAAGTTCTACCAAATTTTCATTCAAAAATCGAGATTAAAGGATGAATTTAAGAGGAGATTCATAAAAATTAGTCTAAACCAAGTGAGAATCATTTACCCAAGTCGCCCAGGTGAAAATCCCTTAAAAAATCGACAAGAACCAAGCTCTAGAAGTCAAAATGTGATAAAAATGGTGAAACCCTCAAATTTGGGATTTAATTTGTCTGCCTAGGTATTTGTTCATTACGATCGCGGAAGAAGGGTCCCGATCGTGTAGAAGAAATTAAAGGATGCCCAGAGATACACATCGCGTTCGCATGAAAAGGGATGCGAATGCGAAGAGAAGTGGAATAGTGGCTTATGCGATCGCGTAGGTGTTTATGTGAACGCAAAGAGTAAAAATGGCCAACTAACCCAAATCCTAATTTATACTATGCGAACGTGGGGTTAAGGATGCGATCGCGAAGCATAGGAAAATAGACCTTAGCAATTGTGGAAGGTTATATGCGAACGCAGTGGATAAATAAGTAGAGCCTCGCGAACGCTTGAGGATGGATGAGAACGCGAAGAAGGATTTCGAGGTGGTCTTCAACAATGCATCGCGATCACGGGAGAAACTTCGCGATCGCGTAGAAGGATACCAGAAGCAGCAATTAAAGCAGTTCAAAATGGAGGAAAAATGATCCGTAGCCCATCCGAAACACACCCGAGGCTCCCGGAACCCCGTCTAATCACACACACAAGTCATATAACCTAACACGTACTCGCTTGAAGTTTCAAATCACATAAAATAACATCAAAACGACGAATCAAACCAAAAATCAAGCTTATGAACTTCCCAATCTTCAGATATCGAATCTCATGCCGAAACCTATCAATTCAACTCGGAATGATGCCAAATTTTGCAGACAAGTCCAATTCCGATCAACTTTTCACCGTTGAAACTTCCAAAACTAGATTCATTCTTCCAATTTGACTCTAAATCATCCGAAAGCTGAATTATACCATGCACGCAAGTCGATACTCATATTCTGAAGTTGTTTCGAACCTTATGCCGCTAACGGAGCTTAATTTCTCAAAACGACCGGTCAGGTCGTTACATCACCATATCAATTTCAGAAATAACATATAAAATTTATTGCGACGTGCAACCCGATCCCACCGTTTCAATATCAAATCCTTCCTTATTCCATCATATCGATATCATAATCATATATAAAATTTGTTGCCACGTGCAACCCAATCCAACAATATCAATATCAAATCCTCCCTTATTCCATCATATCACAACCATATAGGCGTGCAACCCGATCCACAAGCAAATTCAATAAATATAATCAATCCAACAAATCAATTCACAACAATCTCTACGATTAAAGAATATGAAAGCAAAGCAATAAAGGAACCCCGTACCGAATCAAGGAATGTTACAACAATCAACAAGGCAACCCAAATATATGGTAGTTAAAGTGCACAAGTAAGACAACAAAGGCAAGTATCAACTAATCATGGAATCATAAAAGAGACAAATATTTCAATGCCAAATTAAATAAATGACAAGTAACGAGTTATAACATAGAGAGCAATTAAAGCATGTAACAGTTAACACATGGGATAATATAATTAAAGAAATACGGGAAAGCATGGAGACAATTATTTTGACGGCGTATAAATTCCTAATTTTCTACCATGAAAGAGCACAAATTAAGGTTAGAAATCGATGGATGTTGATGGAAATGGAAGAAAACCATTAAAGTGTACTATCCTATGAAAGGGTGATGAATTTTTGTCACGACCCAAACCAATGGGTCGCAACAGGCATGCGGTGCCCTACTCAACCGAGTACCAACATAACGTATCTTTCGTGTCATACTATCATAGGTAAATAAGCCAGAAAGACTGTCATGAGATAACTAGAATAAAGCATAAGGGAATACTTGACATAGGATGACCCAACATGATATATCGACTTATACATATGATGTACGGGCCTATAAGGCTGGCATGATCCTTTATATACTCAAAACATAGGTCGACAAAGCCATACAAGTATCTGTACACATGACATATATCTACAAGCCTCTAAGAGTACATAATATCATAAAGGTTGGGACACGGCCCCGCCATACCAATCAATATATGTACTAATCATACTGACCAAATAAGCAACTCCTGAGTAAATGGAGCGCACCAACACCTTCCGCTGATCTGATAGCCTACTTGGAGGACTCTCAACTTGTCTATCGGGACCTGCGGGCATGAAACGCAGCGTCCCCGGGCAAAAGGGACATCAGTACACATAATGTACCGAGTATGTAAGGAATTCAGTAAATAATAGACATGAGAGAAACATGGAGTAAAAGACGTAACATATGAGTCTGAATAACTCTGTGAATTATTTAAGTGGATAAAGATTAAAAATTCTCACCTCACCCCATGTGGCAGCAAGACACTACTAAAACTCTTAGTCATACTGGCTTAGGTGGACACTTACGTGTAATTAAGTGTGAGACATCACAAATTTGGTCCCAAAGTGCAAGAAGTAACTTGCTTAAACTAGTGATCGTCTTCTATTTTCTTTTTTTCCTTCTCAGAAGTATTAGATGCAACAACTTCTGCTATTGAAAATATTGTGACGCCGAGATCCTTATAGCTTTTCACATTTTAAAGAAATACCAAATATGATGGTTTTGAGATCTAGATTTGGGTAAATCTTGGTATCGTCTAGCAGATTAAATTAAATTAGCTAAGTTGTGATTACCGCTTGACGTTCATTAAGATCTGATGGCAGTGAAGCTTGGCTAGTTTATTGATGCCTTTTGTGATTATCTTTGGATTGGTTTAGTTTTACATGTTCAAAATTGCAACTCCTTTTATTTGAGTATTTAAGCCAAAGAATATTATACGGATTTTTTCCTACATCGATCTGCCATTACGTGTTTTTCGCAATAGAGAAAATCGGTTCAGTTATATTAAGGCTATCCCTTCCTTCTATTTGGCATGATCCATACGATACAAACGAAACGAGCAAATGCACAACTTCCATAAATGAGTCTATTCATAGAAATGCTAGAGATGCTTATGTTCTTGATTCCCCATGTATCCTAATATTTTATCATATGTTCATGCGTCCCAGAAAAATATGTAAGTTGGTAAAGTTTATTTCATGATATTAATCAGAGGTATAATGGTCTTATGACGTACCAGAAGATTTATTAAAGTATTTCATATGCATTTCATGCATTTATACATGCACATTGACACATGACCGAATGTCGTTATATATATATATATATATATATATATATATATATATATATATATATATATATATATATATATATATATATATATATATA
>MDKF010438751.1:0-53537 GCA_026770625.1 Nicotiana glauca
TTTTCCTAATTAATTCCCTTTTATTTATTTTTAATTTTGAAATTCTTTACTTGGGGTAAAAATCACGTGCTCACACACGTTATCAGCAGGAGACTCTAACCAATTGAGTAGAAGCTTTGGAACTGAGCATAATGATTGTCAATTGTTCCATGAACTTACTTCATGATTAAATTCTGAATTTAAGGTAAGTATCTTACTTTATTTTTCTCTTTTAGATTCTTGACATTCTATAATTTGATTTTAAATACAAGCAAAGACAATAAATCTTGATTTTAACTCTAATGGAGTTTGAAAGGAATTATAACCACCCAAAGTGGTAAACTTTCTATGTCTTGCCATGATCAAATTTATGTATGGTTATGGGCACAAGAAGTGCATACCTGTCCCATTGAATTTGCTTCATTCTCATTCCCTTAAGAAAATGTGATGCAATATGTGATAAGTCTGAAAGAAGATAAAATTATATCAATGGATGTGGACGTGGTATTAGACAAAATTATAATCGTTATCATTGTGATAATAATAATAATAATAATAATAATAATAATAATAATAATAATAATAATAATAATAATAATAATAATAAGGATTCTCAAAATAATCCTTCACTCTGTGAAAGTAATATTTGTCATCGATTTGACATGTGATTTTATAAAGCACATATAGATGATTATTATCAATTCATGATGTGAATGTGACAACATCTGTTTTATGAATACATATTCATTCTTCAAAGAATATGAACGTGCTAGCGGTAGTGAATATACCACACTCACCTCTAGAAGGAGGTTTGAGATGATATAAGAAAATAATATCATTATTGTGGCATGAATGGTCATTGGTCACGTACCTATTGTACGCAAAAATATTTTGGCAATGTGATTATTAAAGGACAACAATAATGCAAGAAACATATCTTGCATATAATTTTGACCATGACCATAATGGTATAACTTTCTCCTTAAAAGTTCATTCACCATATAGATGTTGATGAATATGTGGTAGTACCAAATTAATTGAGAGTTCCGGAAGAGCCAATTCTTACTATTTTGGAGGAATACAATTAATTATCAATGAGGCATTGTATTGTAGTAAGTCTCAAAGTGTAACGACCCGACCCGTCGTCACGTGAGTTACTGCCCCGTTTCCCCCTTATTGTATTGCTTTATGTTTCATCATCAGTATTGGGTGCGTTAGAATTTAATTGGAGTAATTTTGATAAGAAATGAGACACTTAGTCTCTTTTATGAAGGCTTAAGTTGGAAAAGTCAACCGGACGTTGACTTGTGAGTTAGAGAGCTCGGAATTGAATTCCGATGATTCGGTTAGCTTCGAGTGATGATTTAAGGCTTAGGAGCGCAATCGGAAGTAATTTTGGAGGTCCGGTAAGAAGTAGCCTATTTTGGCGAAGTTAGTATTTTGGCGGATTCCGGTTGATTGGTGATATTTTTATTCGGGAGTCGGAATGAAATTCCGAGAGTTGCAGTAGCTTTGTTAGGTGATTTTGGACTTGTCTGCAAAATTCCAGGTCATTCGGACGTCGTTTGGTTGGGTTTCGGATTGAATGTGAGTTTAGAAAGAATTTGATAAATTTAGGCTTGAATCCGTGATAATTTAATGATTTTAGTGTTGTTGAATGTGTTTTGACGCTTGGAGCAAGTTTGAATGATGTTATAAGAGATGTTGGTACTTTTGGTTGAGGTCCCGGGGTCCTCGGGGTGAATTCGGATGGCTAACGGGAAATTTGAAGTTGGGAAAAATGCAGCAGAAAAATTGCAGGGCGATTTTGTTCAACGCGATCACAAGCGAGGGGCTGCGATTGCATAGAAGGAAAAATGGATGGCCGGATTTTGTTCTTCGCGATCGCATTAGGTGGTTCGCGATCGCATAGGTCTGGAAGTTGCTCATCGCGATCGCGTAACGTTGTTCGCGATCGCATAAGAGGATCTGGTGAAGCTTCGCGATCGCAGAGGTCGGGTCGCGATTGCATAGAGCATACGGTTAAATTGTGGAGCTGGAATTTTGTGCAATGCGATCGCGTGGCTTGGGACACGATAGCATAGAGTATGCTACAGTGATCCGGACAGAATGTTAAAAACATTTCATCCACGAACCAAACCCATTTCTCACCATTTTTGAGCAAGCTTTGGGAGCTTTCGACCGGAATTGAAGGGGTTTCGATGGGAAGTGATTTGAGGTAAGTCCTATGAACTAAATGAATGATTTTATTGAAGAATCATCCTTGAAATTCATGAAAACATAGTAAAATTTTAAGAAATTAGGGCTTGGAGCAAAAACTCTAAAATTGGGATTTGAGGGGTCATTTGTGGTACGATTTGGGAGTTCTTGGTATGTGCGTACTCGTGGCGAGAAGAGGATTCCGGAAATGTAAATTTCGAAACTTTTCAAGATGTGGGCCCGGGGCTCGGGTTTTGCCAATTTCGTGTTTTTGAGTATTTTTTTGAGTTCTTTCGATTGGGTTATACCCCATTTGCATATTGTGATATATTTGCCCTAATTTTGGTTAGATTTGACACGCGTGGAGGCCGGTTTGAGGGTCAAAGGCTTCGCGGGCTAGAGATTTCGCCGGTTCGAGGTGGTTATACTTGTAAATGATGTCCTAAGGGTTTGAAACCCCGGGTTTGCACATCATAGTGCTGTATTTTGGTGACTTGCACGCCAGGTATGAGCGTGGGGTAGAGCACCGTTCGGGATTGTGACTTGGTCCGTCTCGGTTGTTGATTTTACCGCGTATTTGATAAAGAATTATTGATTTTTATCATGATTTGGGCTTATTGCCATACTTGGGCTTCGTGCCAATTATTTGAAATCGTTTTGTGAATTTACATCACTAATTTCCTCACGAATTTAAATATTATTGAATTCAGTCCAATTGAATTATATTATTTTGTGAACTCAGCTACATTTATACTCAATTCGAGATTTAAATGATATTTAAAAATGTCAATTAACTGAGCACTATTGTTTTACTGAAGCCCAAGAAGGCTTATGACTATTTTCTGGACTGATTGAGGCCGAGGGCCATCTGTGAGGATATGTTGAGTGATGTGAGGAGGCTTTCAGGCCTCGAGTGTTATGTGAGGAGGCTTTCAGGACTCGAGTGTAAATATGTGAAGGCTTTCAGGCCTATTGATATTGTGCTTGGGCTGTGGGAGCCCCTCCGGAGTCTGTACACACCCCTAGTGAGCGCAGGGTACCCAGGTGAGTTGGGAGTGGGCCCGAGAGGCCGTTGTTTCTGTCTAGTGAGTTGGGAGTGAGCCCGAGGGGCTGTTGTTGTGTGGTGGTGAGCTAGGAGTGAGCCCGTGCGGCTGATACCATACTGAGATTTGATATAGAGCCCGAGGGGCAAACTTTTGATTTTTCCTTAATTGTTGAAATTGTTGTTTCCTCTGTTTTTAAAAGAGAATTATCTTATACCTTATGGTTTTTATTGTATGATTGATTTTACTGCTTGAGATAGCATTATATTCCAGATACTTTCTACAGAATTTTCACGATTTTCCTGTTTTTAATAAAAGGATTGTACTGTCCTTTATAGCATGATGGAGTGCTCTTTCGTGATTTCTTGCCTCTCAGCATTATTTACTCTTATTACCACTGAGTTGGAAGTACTCACTCTACTCCCAGCATCTCGCGTGCAGTTGCAGGTATTGTTCACCCGGTAGCGGGTTGTAAGCGGATTGAAGGTATTGCTGTTGTAGCTGAGCAGGATGACCGCCAGCGTTCGCGGCACCGGACTTCATCTTGAACTTCAGATTTCATCTTACATATATAGCTGACTCTGTAGTTGTGTTTCTACTTCTTAGATGCTCGTGACTTGTGACACCCCGGTCGGTATGAGTTGGGTTATGTATATATTGTTAATCAACGTCATTTAAGCTGTATTCTCTATTCGTTATGTTTAAGAATTGTTAGAAATGCGATTTAGGTTAGTTGGCTGGCCTTGTCTTCACGAGAGGTGCCATCACGACCAGGTTTGGGAATTTGGGTCGTGGCAAGTTGGTATCAGAGCCTAGGTTACTAGGTCTCACGAGTCATGAGCAGGTTTAGTAGAGTCTCGCGGATCGGTACGGAGACGTTTGTATTTATCCTCGAGAGGCTGCAGACCTTTCAGGAAAACTTCACTTTCTTGGAATTCTTATCGTGCGTACATGATTCAGCTTGAAAATATAACCCTTAAAATTCCTTCCACACGTCTGTATGTGCACGCGAGCGCTCAGTAGTATATGTGCCTTGATGGCTTGTGATTCCCTGATCGAAGGGCGAGATGTAATCTACGTGAGTTTGATGTTGGGCCAGTTTGGAGGACTTGAGCCCGGATCTTTGCCTATGACTTGGTAGTGACAAAGAAGTCTGCTGGATAATAGATGAAATGTTAAGTGTTCGATTCCTATTGTGATTAGATGTGTGGCCCGAGTTACGGGTGCATGAAGAATATTTTCCGTATTCCTAGTTGGGAAGTGTAGTACATTACATACGGCGGTATGAGCTCAGACTTAGGAAGACTTAATGGCTGTATTATGTGTATGGTAGTGGAAGGTATACAAAAATATTAAGGAAAGAAAATGTTCTTACTTGGTGGAATAGCCCTGATAATGGAGGGTTGAAAGGTATGTTCTATGTGTTATGATTCAAATAGGTGAAACGCATGTCCATGTATCAATTTTGATAGTATAGTACATGTAGTATTGAGATTTATGTAATTGATATACATTGTGATGCTTTGTCAAGTTGTGGATGTTTTGTTAGGATGGTTTTGGTGATTCTTTGGCAGGTGGATAGGCCCAATTACAAAGGAGACTCTGCCGAAATTTTTGAAAAAATTTGGGACTTAGTAAAGATTTGGTCGCCTAGAGAGTGAGTTTAACTGTTGCGAGATTTCCAAAGAGTTACAGTACTAGAGGAAATGTGTTTACACAAGCTTACAGAGGATTTGAGTTTAATCTCACTATGGTACTAAGCCAGCAATGGAGTATATGCGTTATGACTATTATGTGTTTTGATCTATGACTTCGAGCCAAGTTAGGGAGGTTGTCGTTGGCTAGTTGATTGTACGATTACGCATTCTGTTGGTTCCGATTTGAGGCATATTGGCAAATCAGTCCTGGTTGTGGAAACTAGGCCGAGAATGGCACGAGTGAAGGAAAATTTTGATAAAGATGTCATGAAATTGGATGAGCAGGAAAGAAGTTTCGATTGTTAAGGTAAATTGGCACTGTCTTCAGCATGACTTGAGAACGGTGATGCGCAGAAAGGGCTTTGCACCCTGGTTAATTATTCTTGATCGCTTTTCAGCATTAATGCGACCGGTGGTTTGGAGGTACACCCCAAATATTGTTGAGGTAGGTGGTGGGAGTGTGTCCACTGGAAGATTATATAAGTGTGGCATGTAGTCACTTAACTGATTAAAGATGTAAACTAAGTATGAAGGTTGTGATGGTGTCGTTAAATTGAAAATTCATGCCTGGAGGGAACTTGGCCTATTGGGTTGTAAACTGGGGAGGGTTACTCCGATTGTGATGGTTGTTCTTGTGTTTTGTAAAGAAAATGGAAGTTATTATGAACCTTTGAAAGGTTATCAGACTAGTTCAGTGTGATCAGAATTAACTTGAAGTCAGTGGATAGATTTAATGTGAATAATGGCTCTATATCAGGCCAGATGTGTGCATTTTTGTAACGCCGTCCTCACAGAGGAGTAGTTAGCTTGATGTTTCTTTGTCAGATATTTCGCGTAGTGAAGCATTACGCTGTGTGAGTTGTGAGACGGCTCGAGAAATTTCTATGTGTTGAGAATCCGCGTAGGAATGACGTTATATGAGCATCTTGGATCTTGAAATTCAAATTGTACATCGCACCTCAGTCGTGCTTGATTTTTGTAGCTATAACGCTATATGCCCTCAGAGATGTTATGATGCACCTAGAATGCTTATGATCGATATTCGGTAATGAGCAAATTTGGCTCGATGTGCATCTTCTTATGTGAGATCTATATGTGGATCGGGTGGCACGCCGCCATGGGTATGTTATCTGGATCGGGTTGTACGCCGCAATAGTGTGATGTTGAGCATAGTTTTCTATATACTATTTTGTATGCCTTGCTTCCTGTTTTCTAAGGAAAGTCTGTATTAGTGTGTGGGATTGTACTTCCTTCCAGAGTTTGTTCTCCTTTTGTGTCGCGTTCGAATTAGTATCCCATTGGCATATTGGAGCATCATATGCGGCTTTTGATTATATCTGAGGTGGCTTATTGCCTGGGCAGTTCATGATGGGTGAGACGAGATCATTGAATTCGAGCTCAGTGCAATCCGAGTATATAAAGTAAACTAAGGAGCTAAGACCATTGCCTGGTTCAGAATGAGGTGATAGTTCTTGCCAGAAGTATAGACCCAATGAATTGTTGATTCGGCGGTGTTATGAATTTATACAGATCTTATCCGTCGTGTCATTATTGTAAAAATTTGAACAAGACCTATGTATGTCATGCAGAGCATGGGATGTGTAATGATTTTTCTTCTAGATGAGATCAATGAAAGTTCTTGATTAGTTGAGTACGTCGATGTCTACGGCGCGTAAGGGAGACAAAAGTTCTTATGTTATTCGAGTGTGGTATGGTAGATGCGATATGTTATGGAGGATTGGGATTTGTGTGTGTAAGGCTCGGCTCAATTCGGAATGGAAAGTCATTAAATTCTTAAGCAGCACGGGCAGCTGCAGGTGATTTAAGAATCGATCCTCAGATGATTAGGGTGAATGGTCCCCATATGGCCAAGGAAATGGTGTTGCTAACCATAGTGATTTGATGAGGGTATATGTTCAGTAAAAGGCCAATATGATTAAGTTGATAGCACTTCAGTAGTGTTGTGGCATTCTCTTGATATATCGACTGTCGATATCCAAGTTTGTTTGGGGGCACCGGTGGAATTTTGGAATATCTTTTGTGAAATGATTGGGTACTCGAGGTGTAATGTGTATTTATACTGCAAAATTTGGGATCGGGTTTAAATGTGGTATGTGTTAACTGTTTCACCGTAGGTGTAATGATTTGCTTCGGCTCCAGCCAACAATTGAGCACGGTTGTCAATTTCAGCATAGCGAGTTGATGTGCTTCATGTGTAACAGTGTTTGGATAGGATCGCGCGTTGTGACGAGGCCACGAGAAGTTATGACCTCGCGAGGAGGATCCAGGTACTCTATTTCTATGATGTGAGACAGGGTCTCGGCTTTGTGTTGTAATGGCACTGTTGAGGTTGGGGTACAGCTCTTTCATTGTAGTCATTTATCATGATTTGAATATGTTCAGACCGCTTGTCACTGGTGCGTGTATTATGCAAGTTGTGGCTTAGTCCCGTGATGAGGTGCCATATCACCAGAGTGGTGTGTTGAATTTGAGATAATCGTTGGAGTCATTAATGATGTGAACAGATGTGATTTTGACTGATTAAAGAGTTCATAGCGAAGTTTGGCCCAAAAATCTGTTGTGGTATTATTCAAGAAGGAAGTGGATTCGTGTATGGGCGACCGGAGGAATGGATACAGTTTATCGCGTGTTTCAGTTGCCGCTAGCAGTATATGAAAGTGTTGGAATAAGACTTTAGCCAATAAAAGGGTTTTCTATCTGTGTTTGTTTATTGTGGGCAATTGCTGTGAATAAAGTTTATCGTTTTGAGTGTCTGGATTGCGTGGTATATCATATGATCTCATCTGAGGTTGCAGGTAGGGGTTAATACAACTTGTTCGGGTTTTTTCTGAGTAAAAATATGAGGTTCTTATCTTGTGTAAGATTTCAGAAGGTGAAATGTAGTTCTATGGTTTATGGACTAGATGGATTGTGAAATTTCAGCTAAGTCGTGTTGTCGGACGTATATGAGATAGGGTGACATGTGATCACCCCGGGTTATATGCATGGTATAGTTATTCAGCTATTGGTGAACTTCTAGAACAGCTCTGGGTCCGCTCGAGGACGAGTGCTTGTTTAAGTTGGGGAGGATGTAACGACCCAACCCGTCGTCACATGAGTTACTGCCCCGTTTCCCCCTTATTGTATTGCTTTATGTTTCATCATCGGTATTGGGTGCGTTAGAATTTAATTGGAGTAATTTTGATAAGATATGAGACACTTAGTCTCTTTTATGAAGACTTAAGTTGGAAAAGTCAACCGGACGTTGACTTTTGAGTTAGAGGACTCGAAATTGAATTCCGATGATTCGGTTAGCTCCGGGTGATGATTTAATTCTTAGGAGCGCAATCGGAAGTAATTTTGGAGGTTCGGTGAAGAAGTTAGCCTATTTTGGCGAAGTTAGTATTTTGGCGGATTTCGGTTGATAGGTGATATTTTTATCCGGAGTCGGAATGAAATTCCGACAGTTGCAGTAGCTTCGTTAGGTGATTTTGGACTTGTCTGCAAAATTTCAGGTCATTCGGACGTCGTTTGGTTGGGTTTCGGATCGAATGTAAGTTTAGGAAGAATTTGATAAATTTAGGCTTGAATCCATGGTAATTTAATGATTTTAGTGTTGTGAATGTGTTTTGATGCTTGGAGCAAGTTTGAATGATGTTATAAGAGATGTTGGTACTTTTGGTTGAGGTCCCGGGTGCCTCGGGGTGAATTCGGATGGCTAACGGGAAATTTGAAGTTGGGAAAAATGCAGCAGAAAAATTGCAGGCCAATTATGTTCAACGCGATCGCAAGCCAGGGGCTGCGATCGCATAGGAGGAAAAATGGAGGGCCGGATTTTGTTCTTCGCGATCGCATTAGGTGGTTCGTGATCGCATAGGTCTGGAAGTTGCTCGTCGCGATCGTGTGACGTTGTTCGCGATCGCGTGGCTTGGACCGCGATTGCATAGGGTTAAATTGTGGAGCTGGAATTTTGTGCTACGCGATCGCGTGGCTTGGGACGCGATCGCATAGAGTATGCTACACTGATCCGAACAGAATGTTAAAAATATTTCATCCGCGAACCAAACCCATTTCTCACCATTTTTTAGCAAGCTTTGGGAGCTTTGGACGGGAATTGAAGGGGTTTCAACGGGAAGTGATTGGAGGTAAGTCCTTTGAACTAAATACATGATTTTATTGAAGAATCATCCTTGAAATTCATGAAAACATAGCAAAATTTTAAGAAATTAGGGCTTGGAGCAAAAACTCTAAAATTGGGATTTGAGGGGCCATTTGTGGTCCGATTTGGGAGTTCTTGGCATGTGCGGACTCGTGGCGAGACGAGAATTTTGGAAATGTGAATTTCAAAATTTTTCGAGACGTGGTCCCGGGGCTCGGGTTTTGCCAATTTTGTGTTTTTGAGTATTTTTTTCGAGTTCTTTGATTGGGTTATGCCCCATTAGCATATTGTGATATATTTGGCCTGATTTTGGTTAGATTTGACATGCGTGGAGGCCGTTTGAGGGTCAAAGGCGTCGCGGGCTAGAGATTTCGCCGGATCGAGGTAGGTAATACTTGTAAATGATGTCCTGAGAGTTTGAAACCACGGACTTGCACATCATAGTGTTGTATTGTGGTGACTTGCACGCCAGGTATGAGAGTGGGGTAGAGCACCGTTGGGGATTGTGACTTGGTCCGTCCCGATTGTTGATTTTACCGCGTATTTGATAAAGAATTATTGACTATTATCATGATTTGGGCTTATTTCCATACTTGGGCTTCGTGCCAATTATTTGAAATCTTTTTTCGAATTTACATCACTATTTTCCTCACGAATTGAAATATTATTGAATTCAGTCCAATTGAATTATATTATTTTGTGAACTCAGCTACGTTTATGCTCAACTCGAGATTTAAATGATATTTAAAAATGTCAATGAGCTGAGCACTATTGTTTCACTGAAGCCCAAGAAGGCTTATGACTATTTTTTGGACTGATTAAGGCCGAGGGCCATCTGTGAGGATATGTTGAGTGATGTGAGGAGGCTTTCAGGCCTCGAGTGTTATGTGAGGAGCCTTTTAGGCCTCGAGTGTGAATGTGTGAAGGCTTTCAGGCTTATTGATATTGCGCTTGGGCTGTAGGAGCCCCTCCGGAGTCTGTACACACCCCAGTGAGCGCAGGGTACCCAAGTGAGTTGGGAGTGGGCCCGAGAGGTCGTTGTTTGTGTCTGGTGAGTTGGGAGTGAGCCTGAGGGGCTGTTATTATGTGTTGGTGAGTTGGGAGTGATTGAGATTTGATATAGAGCCCGAGGGGCAAACTTTTGATTTTTCCTTAATTGTTGAAATTGTTGTTTCCTCTGTTTTTAAAAGAGAATTATCTGATACCTTATGGTTTTTATTGTATGATTGATTTTACTACTTGAGATAGCATTATATTCCAGATACTTTCTAAAGGATTTTCACGGTTTTCCTATTTTTAATAAAAGGATTGTACTGTCCTTTATATCATGATGGAGTGCTCTTTCGTGATTTCTTGCCTCTCAGCATTATTTACTCTTATTACCACTGAGTTGGAAGTACTCACTCTACTCCCTGCACCTCGCGTGCAGTTGCAGGTATTGCTCACCCGGTAGCGGGTTGTCAGCGGATTGAAGGTATTACTGTTGTAGCTGAGCAGGGTGACCGCTAGCGTTCGCGACACCGGACTTCATCTTGAACTTCAGATTTCATCTTACATATATAGTTGACTCTGTAGTTGTGTTTCTACTTCTTATATGCTCGTGACTTGTGACACCCCGGTCGGGCTGAGTTGGGTTGTATATATATTGTTAATCAACGTCATTTAAGCTGTATTTTCTATTCGTTATGTTTAAGAATTGTTAGAAAGGCGATTTGGGTTAGTTGGCTGGTCTTGTCTTCACGATAGGCGCCATCACGACCAGGTTTGGGAATTTGGGTCGTGACACAAAGAAACTTATTGTGTTTCTAAAGTATTCGTGAAAGCGGTATGTTATATTGAGACTATAAATAAAGGAAAGATTTAATATCTTCTATTACTACAACGTTTAGCGGGATAATATATATGCGAAAAGCTACACGCTTTATATTCCAGTTTGTACTACACAAATAAAAGAATACCACAATAAAGTAGATGTTTATTAACATAAAAATTCATATCATAATAAATTTGGAGTTTATTAGTGATTGCACATGTCATGGTGTAAACCTGAAGTTTATCAATGTTGATAATTTATTCAGTTAGCATAATTGGTTTAGCCATATCAATTTAAGTATGATGTGCAAAAAAAATAATAGAGAATTCACATGGGTAAATATTGAAGAACTAGAATGTTCTTTACGAATTCACTTATATTGCTTGTTCTCATTAATTAATTGAACAACTAAAATTGGCATTGAATCACATGAATGCTGGAAATATCAAAGGTGAATATGGGCCCATTCATCTGCCATGTATACCACATAAGATGCATCGATGATATGGTTACATATGCGATATTATTAACCTGCAACATGGTGTTTGCGAGGTAACTTGCTCAATAATTTAATTTAGAGCATAATTTTCAGAATTTTATCTCAAGATAGTTCATCTTTATAAGTTGGTTTTCATCACAGTTGGTTTAGCAAAATAATTTATTGAGTGCCTCCACTTAATAGTAAACTATTGCTTATGAGAATAAAGTTATCTATATCAGTTTGATATAGGTTATATACGAAAGTATATTACATTCTCCCCTCACAAGTGGTTCAGGGTCAGGAACCAATTCCATCTTATTATTATTTATGCGCGGTGTATATTTTGATTAACACTATAACGCACAAAGATTGGTTCTCAAAGTTGAGGAAACAAGTTAGTTTTTCTAACATGAGGGGAAGACAAGATACAATAGTTGAGAAAAAATTACATGGAATGAAGTATCATTTATACATCTAGATCCTCGAATAAAATAATATGAACTTGAAGTTCATAAAAGAATAATTCATGTCCAATTTATTGCAAACCATGCCAGCCGCATTTGCTGACCCAAAGAAAGTAACTATATTCTCATTGCAAATGCTCCTATTAAGTCCTAGAAGGACAAAGTATATGGTACGCTTAAAGCGTATAGACAAATCAGTTTCAAATAAACTTCTTGATAAACAAGATGAGCAAATGATCTAAATGATCATAATAAAGGAGGTAAGTATTCTAGAAGATCACATGACATAACACTTCATAAAATCTGAAGAGGGATTCAGGTACCAGAATATATGAATTAAGAGATCTCAATGTTATGTCTTTATGAAAAATAAGGAGGTTGGAACTGATATAAATGTTCGTCGACGACGTCTATCATCGCGCTAAGTATATATGAGGATCTTAAGTCTGGAAAAAAAATTTCGAATAGAACTGGTTTCATATGAAAGACATGTAGTTTTGAACATGTAGTTCAAACACTTGAAAGTATAAAGTCAATAGTATATATGTGCAATCAGTTTTCGATATCTTATATGTCTAACATGACATGAAAACTTAATATGCATCTAAAGTCTACTATATGACTTATATGACTTAACTTATATATGTGGCAATCCATGAACAATTTAAAATGATGATAGCATATGCAATTCTTGGAGAATTTTTTGGTTACGAATGACCAGATCCTCAGTGCAATTTGTGCACAAATATTTCTTGCTAAAACTATAGGCATGATAATATGATAGCAAGATTTTTTACCTCTACGTGAAGATATTGAACTGACGATTCCAACAAAATCATATGAAGACAATACATCTATCAAGGATGATGATTTCAAAGTGAAACAAATTCGTTGAAGTTACTATGGCTCGTTTGTTTATCAAAAATATCTACCAACGATCTTTTGAAGATAGTGCACAAGATTGAGATGTGAAGGCTCAAGGATGTGAATTGAGGCTCTCATCAGGAGGAGTTAATATGCGTTGTACTCTTTTTCCCTTACAAGGTTTTGTCTCACTGGGTTTTCCTTGCAAGGTCTTTAACGAGGCAACCAACAGGCATATTTCTAAACATGTGTACTCTTTTTCCTTCTATAGAATTTTTTTTCCATTGGGTTTTATTTAGTTAAGGTTTTAACGAGACAAATTATCTGTTGAATAGACATTCAAGGGGGAGTGTTATAAATAGAATTTTATTTATGGTGAATGTCTATATTTAGAGAGATTCTAGGGATTATTATTGGTGGCTAAGTCACTCTTTCCCTATAAATAGAGGGTTCTATTCCATTGTAATTCATCCCAAAATCAATAACAATTCTCTCTCCCTACTTTTCTCTGCAATACTATTCTCCTTCTTTTATTGTTTTATAACAACCTAAACTTTGTACCCATACACCAATACATTAGAATTTTCTCATGTGTCAAGGAAATTAAATAAGTTTATTTTTCCTCTTTTTACACGGTGTAATTATTTGTGGAAAAAGATTTAATTGAATTCCCTTGCTTTCTTATAGATCCACTCGTGCATATTTTGTATTTATTGATTTAATTGGTGTAAATATAGAGTAATGATAAATATTTACTCTTTTGCGGTGATGACCAGAGCGGGATAATGTAGAGGGTAAGTTATTGATTCATTCGAACACATTAACTTAGACTCTTTCTATATATATATATATATATACTAAATAAGTAGAATAATTAATTTCAAACCTAATAAATGAAATAAATTGTTGTAAAATCTCAAACTCCAATTATAAAGCAAATTCTAAATTCTCTACGACTCTGCCGATGACAATAATAATTCTCTTAGTATCATTTTATAAATATCTTATTCTAGTGACTTCCACCTTTCTTGGGAATCCTGTAGCTATCGTATGTGATAACAGGACCAAAATCAAAATTTTGAATTTGTAACTTGTGTTGGAAAGATACGTAAGTCCAGATATTTTCACGATTTCGTTTTCAATGACAAGTGAGAAAATTTTTATTTATTGCACACTAAGCTATAGTTTCATGACGAGCGCAAAACACAATACGTAGCAAAACACAATACGTAATTGATGCTCACTAGCTATAGATAGTATAGTTTAATTATGGTCCTCACATGGGGTGGATTTAAAAAATGTTCAAGTAATTTATAGCTTAAACGCTATTCAGGATGATTAACACTTTGATTGGAATAATTATGAACTAAAATTAACTATTAAAACTAAAGAAATTGATCACAGAAAAACAAGAGTTGAGCAAGACTGAATTAACAATGGGAGAAATTGTCACGACCCGAAATGCCCACCTTCGGAACCATGATGACGCCTAACATTTCACTTACTAGGAAAGCCAACGTTAGAGAACCACTAAACCAATTTTTAATCAATTTGAATAAATACAGTTAATTAAGAAAAAATTAAATAAATCGAGTGCAGAATAACATAAAAGACCAATATCTACTAGAATACGGATCAGGAGTCACAACTCATGAGCTTTTAGAATTTTTACTACAAATAGAGTCTGAAAAAAATATAACTGTTTGAAAGAAGTGGGACAATGAAATAAGGAAAACAGATGGGGACTTGAAGGTCTGCAGAAGGCAGCATATCTACCTCGAGTCACCGAATGAGCAAATCCAAGCTGCTCAAACTCACTGACAGGTAGGGCCAGTACCAAAATCTGCACAAGAAGTGTAGAGTGTAGTATGGGTACAACCGATCCCATGTACTCGTAAGTGTCGAGCATAACCTCGACAAAGTAGTGACGAGACTATGACAAAATACCTATATGATAAACTTATGCAGATAACAGTATATATACAAGATAACAACAGATAAAAACTAATTATGTACTATTGGGGGGGGGGGGGATTCTAAGGGGATACAAGATACGAGAAATACAATGGAAATGATAACCAGAACAATCAATATGTCTTTAACCAAAAAATAATAATTAAGCACAATGAAGTAAATTGCATGGCATCTCTCTTCGTGCTTTTACTCTCAACCTCACAATGAAACAATGATGTGGCACGACATCACCGTTCGTTCCTTTACTCTCACTAACGTTAAAAATCAATAGAAATGGCACGTGTTACCCTTTATGCATTAACTCTCATAACATGGCACAGTACCAACCTTCGTGTATTAACTAATCATAACATGGCACAACATCACCCTTCGTGCATTAACACTCATAATATGACACAACATCACCCTTCGTGCATTAACACTCTCCCTTACCAGTACAAGCCTTACTTCAACAACGGTCCCACACTACCAATCTTAACTTTGAATCAATACTCAATTATCACAGAAGTCCATAAACATGATAAGAACGATCAACTTAACAAATGATTAGTCTAAGCATGGATAACATGATCAAAACAGGCAATAATTGCAAGAAACAAGTCCCAGCCACATTTTTTAACCCGACAACAAGGCATAAGTATTCGTCACCTCACATATACGTTGTACCCAACATCTATACATGTAGCAAATAGACAAACAAGTCTTATTCCCTCAAGTCAAGGTTAACCATGACACCTACCTCTCTCCAAATGACCAATTAAAAGCTCAACCACGGCTTTGCCTTTCAAACAATTCTCTGAACCAATAGAATCTAGCAAATTATCAACCAAACGATTCAAATTAAGCCTTAGGAACTACCCATGATTGCACAGAATTCAATTTAGGTCATTATTGAAAAAATTAACAAAAGTCAACTCCCGGACCTGCTTGGTCAAAACTTGAAATTTGGACCAAATCCGTTTACCCATTCACCCCCGAGCCTAATTATGTAATTTATTTTAAAATCCGACCTCAATTTGAGGTTTAAATCTCAATTTTACAAAAATCCCTAATTCTACCCAAACCCCTAATTTCCACCATGAAAAATATTAAATTTTAGGTTGAAATCTTAGAAAATGTAGTGAAATAGTGAAAGAAACTAGTTTAGAATCACTTACAAATTATTTGGGGGAAGAAGAATCCTTTGAAAAATCGCCTCTCGAGTTTCTAAGTTTAAAAATTTGAGTGAATGAACAAAAATCTCTTCTAACTCATATATGATCAGTTGCAGATGTCGCATTTGCGATCTGGGGTTCGCATTAAATGCGAAGAATCAATCGCAAATGCGAAGCTCTTCACATTTTTGCTTTCATCTCAAATTTGAACTTTGAACTTCCATAGTTGCGAACACTTGATCGCATTTGCGATAACTGTACCCCATGTCCCACATCGCAAATGCGCAGTATTGTTTGCAATTGCGAACATGGTGACCCATCTACTCTTCGCAATTGCGATGAGTTTCTCGTAAAACCTATCAGAGGTCTCAAATGCGAAGCCTGACCTTGCAATTGCGAGGTCTGAGGACTGCACCAGACCTAAAGCACACCAGCAATGTTCTAAGTCCAAATCTCACTCTGTAGCCTATCCGAAACCATTTTCACCAAATTTGAAAGACAAGTCATAATGTCACGACAGAAAAATCTAACCATGATTGTGATGACGCCTATAGTGTTACAAGGCAAGCCTACTTCCTAAAATATTACTACTAAACCGATTATAAGAAATTAATAAAACATTTCAATATTTAAATTTTTCATAAACTAAATCAACTCTAAATATAATATAGAAAAATACGGAAATGATCCACAAACATCAGGGTGTCACTATGTCATGAGCTTCTAAAACTATAAACTAAGATATATAAACGGTCTAACTGTCCGAATGAAATGACAAGAGGAGTAACAAGGTCCTACAGACACTACCAGCTACCTTGCAATCTACATAGATAGCCGGCCTGAACTCAACGATCGACGCGCTCTAACTCCTCTGGATTTGCACATAAAGTGCAGGTTGTAGTATGATTACAACCGACTCAATAGTAATAGTAATAATTAAGGAACTGAGCAGTAGTAACGAGCTAAGTAAAGCAGTCCAATTATTTATTTTCACAATTTTAAAATAAACAGAAATAAATAGGTAAATTCCATAACTCACTAAATGCCACAAAGAAATTTAACAGATAAATGCAACAGCATCACAAATAAATACAACCTCACAGCAGTGTCACTCCATCACTCATCACTCGCGCACAACACCCAACTCATTGAAAACACTCAACACTCTGTGCTCACTCGGGGTGTGTACAGACTCCTGAGGGGCTCCCAAAGCTCAAGTTCTAAGCACAGACAACTCATGTGCAATCATATCAATACCTAGATCGGCATGGTCAACTCACGTGTTACGCGGACAATTCACGCGCTATGGTACCAATACTTAATCTCGCATGATCAACTCACATTCTATGCGTACAACTCACACGCTATGGTATTAATATCGTCACAATTAGGACCTCGGCCTTAAGCACAGACAACTCACGTGCCATAATATCAATACCTGGATCCGCATGGTCAACTCATGTGCAACGCAAACAACTCATGTGCTATGGTATCAATACCTGGACCCGCACGGTCAACTCACGTGCTACGCAGATATCTCACACGCTGTGGTATTAATATCCTCACAACCAGGCCCTCGACCTTACTCAATCATGTTCCTCACTAGCTTCACCATCATCAATAAATAAGGGAATACAACCTACATCGAGTATCACAACATATTAGCAAATAATAGAGACTGAGGTAAACATGTAAAATAATTTCTATGACTGAGTACAAATAATGTGAGCATGAATAAAGCCTAAACATGATCTCTAATATGAAGGCAGTAAATTTCGACAACAAGTAACTACATAAACACAGATGATCGCCATGAGGCCCCACGGGACAGACCAAGTCTCAATACCTCAAGGTATACACCCACATGCCCGTCACCTAGCATGGGTATTACCTCCAAACAATCACATGATATCAAGTTCTCCGGGTTTATACCCTCATGGCCGGAGTTAAAACTGTTACTCACCTTAATGTCCTACTCTGGGATGCCCTTGTCTCTGGACTTTGTCTCCAAAAGCTCTAAATCTAACCATAATCATAATACTACTATCAACATAGTCTAAAGAATCAAATTCCACAATAAAAACTACAAAATAAACCAAAAATTCGAAATCCGCAAAAACACGGCCCACGGGCCCACATCTTGAAACTAGTCAAAAATAATAGAATAATAATCCTCTTCCTCTCCCGAGTCTAACCATATAAAAATTATCAAAATCGGACTCCGTTTGGTCCCACAAATCCTCGCTTAAAACTCTCCCAAACTCAAACTCCAACTCCCTCAATTTCACTTTGAAATCATTAATCAAATCCAAAAAATGAATATGGATTCATGAAATATAACAAAAACTGAGTGGATAACTCTTATCCCAATCCATATGGCAAAAATGGCCTCCAAAATTGCCCAAATCTGAGCTTTCCAACTCAAAATGTGACCGAATTACCAAACCCTCGTTTTATATATTTTTCTGTCAATTATTCTGCCTCGTTTCTTATGCCAAACGACTCCGAAACTCGATTTTTATACCTCTAATGGATTCCTTGTGAAATTCTAGTCAAGTTAGGTGTCACGACCCAAAATTCCCACCCTCGGGAGTCGCGATGGCGCCTACTCGTGGAATCTAGGCAAGCCAAGAACCTTTGCAAACATTAAACCATCTCGTTTTATACATGATTAAACAATTAAGTTATCGATTAATATGCAATTAAAAGACAAAGAAAGTAAAATTTAGCGGTAGTCTGAACTGAATATAGAAATAACATCTAGAAAACCAAATACAAGTATCTACCCAGCACCTGGTGTCACAACCATACACGGACTGTCTAGGACTACTACAAATAAGAGTTTGAAATAAAGGACATAGTCTGTCTTGAATACAAAAGGAAACAAATCATAAATAACGATAGAGGAGATGCCGGGCATGCGAATGTCTACAGGACTACCTCGGAAATCTTGCAGACTGAAGACTAGCTCCCGAGCTACTGCTGTGCACCGTATGCTGCTCCGGTACCTAGATCTATGCAAAAGAGCCCAGAGTGTAGTATCACCACAACCGACCCCATGTGCTGGTAAGTGTCTGGCCTAACCTCGGCGAGGTAGTGACGAGGCTAGCACCAGATTCCAGATAAACTTGTACAGATATATAATATATTGCAGAAAAGTAAACAACTAATGAGCAGTAAAAAGGGAGGGGGGTACATGCCTCGGGGAAAAAGTTCAACTTAGCAAAAACTGAATAAATATGAAGCAACAGTACGATGTCTAAAACAATATGATAGCACTATTGTTGCGGCTCGCAACCCGATCCGTACGTGTATATATATATATATATATATATATACATATATATATATGTATGCAACTGTTGCGGTGTGCAACCCGATCCAATAAATGTAATATATCTATTACGGCGTGCAACCCGATCCAACATAATATATGTTACGGCGTGCAACCCAATCCAATATAATATTTGTTGTGGCGTGCAACCCGATCCGATATAACATCTGTTGCGGCGTGTAACCTGACCCAATATAATATATGTTGCGGCGTGCAACCCAATCCATATGTGTATAAATTAATAGAACTATTGTGGCGCGTAACCCTTCCTGATATAATAGCTTACAGTAATCGTAACTACAAACCTCTCCAGGGGATTAATCATAAAATACTCTAACCCGGCAAGGGAACTCAACAGTTTAAGTATATTCGTCCCGGTAAGGGGGATCTAGCTATAACCAATCTCAACTCAACTTCTATCACTTCTATCATCACCTTTTCTAACTCATAATTAACTTACACAAAAATAAAGCCTTTGCTCAATATCACAGATTCACTTACTATCTCAACTATAGTATTATTCAAGAATACAACATATGTCAATTTACGACTAACGGTCATGCTCGACACCGATGTATAGATAATCGTCACTATTCCTATACGTCGTACTCCACAAGAAACACATAGCAATTATGACTCAACTCATAATCTCTCAAGCTAAGGTTAAACCGAACACTTACCTCGAATTTCTACGGCCAACTCACTCCTCGAATACCGCCTTTCCTTTCGAATTTGGCACCAATACAATAGTATCTATACACAATTGACTTAATAATATCAATAAATGCGACATAATCCAATCCCAATGATTAATAAATCATTCTTTCCAAAAATCCGAAAATTAACCCCGGACCCGCTTAGCCAAAACTCGAGGTTCGGACCAAAATAAATTCACCCATTCACCCACGAGCCCAAATACATAATTTGTTTCCAAATTCGACCCCAAAACGAGGTCTAAATCAAGAAAAATCAAAAGCCCTAACTCTACCCAAATACCCAATTTTCTACCTTAAATTACATGTTCTAGGCCTAGGATTTCAATATATGTAGATGAAAATGGAAGAAACTAGCTAGAAATTACTTACCCCAAGAGATTGTGGCGAAAGAGTGCTTCAAAAATTTCCCTAGAACTTTGGAGAAGAAGAGTTTGAGAAGTTTTTATGAAAATCCCATCACTGGTTATGTTTTGGAGTCTTAAAATAATTGGGAAAAATTGCCCTTCGCATTTGCGATGGGTTAGGATTCTTCGCCTTCGCGTTCGCGGATAGGGGCTGGCATTCGTGAAGATGTAGCTCCTCGAACCCTCGCGTTCACGTAAGGTGTCCAACCCCTCCCCCTGCCTAGGCACTTGGCCTTCGCGTTTGCATAGCCTGGCTCGCGTTCGCGAAGGTCTAGCCCCTCGCTGCCTCGCGTTAGCGACTTGATCAACATGTTTGCATAGAAGGAAATTCCCTTCAGCAAGTTTACTCATCGCGTTCGCGAGGGTTCTCCCGCGAACGCAAAGAAGACCATATCAGAACTGGAGCCTACATTTTTATAAGTCCAAAACTACTGCGAAACACTACCTAGCCCTCGGGGCTCCTAACCAAGCACATGCACTTACTCAACATCATTATACGAACTCATCTGTGCAAACAAATTTCCTAAATAACCTCATAAACAAGGAATCAAGCCACAAAATCATGAATTTTCTCAAAACTTCATCAAGTTTAAATTTTAGAACTCTGAGTCCGAAACACGTCAAACGACGTCCGATTTTAACCAAACTTTAAAGAAAGGGCTTAAAACATATCTAAGACATGTACCGGGCGCAGGAACCAAAATACGGGCCCGATACCAACACGTTCTAATCGGATATCATTTCAATTTTCCTTAAATATTTTCATAAAGCAATTTCACTTAAAATTCATTACTCGGGATCGGGACCTCAGAATTCACTTTTAGGCATACGCCCGAGTCCCATATTTTCCTACAGAGCCTCCGGGATTATCGAATCACGGGTCCGGGTCCGGATCCATTTACCCAAAATGTTGGCCAAAGTCAAATTTATTCATTTTAATATCAAAACGTAGTATTTTCCACAAAATTTCATATTTAAGTTTACCAGCTATGCGCTCGGACTGCACACGCAAATTGAGGTGACTCTTAATGAGGTTTTCAATGCCTCGGAAGTACATAATTCATTTAAAATCGGTGATGACCCCTTTGGGTTGTCACATTAGGCTTTTTAATCACACAATTTGACCTTATAATGAATGAGATATGTTGGTTTCAATATTTGCAAATGGTGAAGATTTTTAAATACGCTGTCAGTGGCAATTCCATAATTCATCTGAAAAGTCTAGCAACCTAATTATTAGTAAAATGATCATAAAATCCTCATACGATGTCCAAATTAGACGATTCTTTTTGCTACGGGTCAGTAATTACAATACAGATCTAATACTTTAATCAAAAAAGAAATCCAAGCTCATTTTTTCAATATGATATCATCTATGCTTGAAGAAACGACGTCGAAACATAAGAAAAATGAGCGCAACACAACCCAAACCTATCCGAAACTCACCCGAGCCCCTCAGGACCTCAACCAATATTTTATACAAGTCACATATCATTACCCGAACTTAGTCGAACATTCGGAACACCCAAAACAAAATCAAAACACCAAATCAATCTCGAATTCAAGCCTAAGAACTTCTAAACTTCCAAGTTTCGGCAATTCAAACTTAATTCTACCACGAACCTCCATATTACATTCCGCATAAACTCCTAAGTCTAAAATCACCCAACAAATCTAATCAAATCATATAAATCCAAATTCGAATTAGATTACTCACAAGTCAACTTTCAGTTGACTTTTCTAACTTTGCTTTCTAACTAAGAGACTAAGTGATCATTTCACTCCAAAACTACTCTGAACCCAAACCTACCAACTCGATACAACTCAACACAGTTGAATAGCACATAAAAACAGAAATGAAGGAAACGGGGCTATAACTCTTAGAACGACTGACTGGGTTGTTAGATATAAATATAGTATTGGTCCTATACCGGGATCCGAAATCAAAATACGGATCCGATATCCAAAAAGTCAAAGATTAGTTAAACATTTCAAATTCATTAAGCCTTTAACTATCAAATTTCAACAAAGTCCAATAACTCGAGCTAGAGACTTCCGATTTCGATTCCAGGCATACGACTAAGTCCCAAATAATGATATAGATCCACCGGGACCGCCAAAACATGAATCTGGATCTGTTTGCTTAAAATATTGACTGAAGTCAACTCAGATGGATTTTAAGGCAAAAGTTTCATATTTTTCTTAGTTTTTAAGATAAACATTTACCGGAAGCATGCTCGGACTGCACACACAAATCGAGGAGGGACAAATGAGGTATTTAAGGCTTCAAAGTGCAGAATTAGGTTCAAAAACATAAGATGACCTATCGGTTCATCACATTATCCACCTCTAAAACAAACATTCGTCCTCGAACGGACATAGAAAAGTACTTGAACTGGTGAAAATGCCGGAATATCTACTCTCCATGTCCGACTAAGACTCCCAAGTAGTTGCCTCAACGGGCTGACCTCTCCACTACACTCGAACTGAAGGATAACTCTTCGACCTCAACTAAAAAACCTGCTGGGCTAACATAGCCACCGACTCCTCCTCATAAGTCAAATCCCTGTCCAACTAGACAAACCTAAAATCTAATACATGGGACGGATCACCGTGATACTTCCGGAATATGGACATATAGAATACCGAATGAACTGCTAAAAATGGGAGCTTGTAAGCCACCTCACCCACTCTCTAAAGAATCTCAAAAGGTCTGATAAACCTAGGACTTAACCTACCCCTTTTTCTAATCCTCATTACACCCTTCATGGGTGATACCCGAACCAACACTCTCTCTGCGACCATGAATGCTACATCACGAAATCTAGGGTCGGCATAACTCTTTTGCTAGGCTGAGCTGTGCGAAGTCGATCCTGAATAATCTTGACATTATCCAAGACATCCTGTACCAAATCTATACCTAATAACCAAGCTTCTCCCAAATCGAACCATCCAACTGGCGATTGGCACCTCCTACCATATAATGCCTCATTGGGAGCCATCTGAATGCTCGACTAGTAGTTGTTGTTATAGGAAAACTTCGCACATGGCAAGAACTGATCCCAAGAACCTCTGAAGTCTATAACACAGACATGGAACATATCCTCCAACATCTGAATATTGCGCTTGGACTGTTCGTCCTTCTAAGGATAAAATGTTATGCGCAACATAACCTATGTACCAACTCACATTGTACTGCCCTTCAGAAATGCAACTGCGTACCTCAATAAAAAATGATAGACACGGGCTCACCATGAAGACGAACGATCTTGCGAATATAAATCTTTGCCATCCGCTCGGAAGAATAGGTAACTGGCACTAGAATGAAGTGTGCCGACTTGGTCAGCTTATCCACAATGACCTTAACTGCATCGAACTTCCTGACTCTGTGGGAGTCCAACAATGAAATCCATAGTGATATGCTCCCACTTCCACTCGGGAATATCTAACTTCTAAAGTAAACCAACAGGTCTCTGATGCTCATACTATACCTGCTGACAATTTATACATTGAGCAACATATGCCACGATATCTTTATTCATCCTAATCCACCAATAATGCTACCGCAAGTCCTGATACATCTTAGCAGCGCTCAAACGAATAAAATACCGAGAACTGTGGGCCTCCTCAAGAATAAACTAACAATGTACATCCACATTAGGCACACAAACACAACCCTACATCCTTAAAACTCCATCATCTCCAATAGTAACCTGCTTGGGATCACCATGCCGCACTACGTCCCTAAGGACAAGAAAATGAGGGTCATCATACTGCCTCTCCCTGATGCTCAAACAATGAAGACAGAGCAACTGTACATGCTAGAACACGACTAGGCTTAGAAATATCCAACCTCACAAACTAAATGGTCAAGGCTTGAACATCTAATGCAAGCGGTCTCTCACCGACTGGAATGAACGGAAGGCTACCGGTACTCACTGAATTTATACTCAATGAATCGGCCTCCATATTGTCCTTCCCATGATGATACAAGATAGTGATATCATAGTCTTTTCATAGCTCCAACCACCTCCTATGCCTCAAATTGAGCTTGTTTTGTTTGAATAAATACTGTAAGCTTCGATGAACCGTGAATACCTCTCACGACACACCGTAAAGATAGTGCCTCCAAATCTTCAGCGCATAAACAATGGTTGTCAGCTTTAAGTCACAAATAGGTAAATTCTTCTCGTGAACTTTCAGCAACCACGATGGATATGCAATACCCCTTCCATCCTATATCATCATCGCACCAAGTCCAATACGAGATTAATCACAATATATTGTATAAGATCCTGAACCGGTGGGCAACACCAACACTCGTGCCGTAGTCAAAGAAGTCTTGAGCTTTTAAAATATGGCCTCACACTCGTCTAACCATCTAAACGGGGCACCCTTCTAGGCCAATGGGGCTGCTATAGATGAGAACCCTTCCACAAACCGACGGTAATAACCTGCCAATTCCAAAAAAACTCAGGATCTTTGTAGCTGAAGTAGGTCTAGGCCAGTTCTGAACTGCCTTAATCTTCTTAGGATCCACTTGAATTCCCTCTGATGACACAACGTGCCCTAAAAAGAGACAAATCTTAATCAAAACTCGCATTTTGAAAACTTAGCATATAACTACTTGTCTCTCGAAATCAGAAGTACGATCTGAAGATGCTGCTCAAGCTCCTCTCGACTGAGAGAGTAGATCAATATATCATCAATAAATAGAATCACAAAGAAATCCAAACAGGGCTTGAAAATTTGATTTATCAAATCCATGAATGTTGCTGGGGCATTTGTCAGCCCAATGACATCACTAGAAACTCATAATGCCCATATCGAGTCTGAAAAGCTATCTTAGGGACATTGGATGCCCTAATACTCAACTGATGGTAGCCAGACCTCAAATCGATCTTTGAAAACACCTTGGCACCCTGAAGCTGAACAAATAAGTCATCAATCCTCTGCAATGGATTCTTTTTATTGATGGTGACTTTGTTCAACTACTAATAATCTATGCACATCCTCATTGATCCATCCTTCTTCTTCACAAACAATATGGGGGCACCACAGTGCAAGACATTAGGTCTAATAAAGCCCTTATCAAGCAAATCTTGCAGTTGATCCTTCAATTATTTCAAATTTAGCAGGGCCATATGCTATGGCAGAATAAAAATGGGATGATTGGTCGGAGCCAAATTAATACAGAAGTCAATATCTCGGTCGGGTGGCATCTCCGGCAGGTCTACAGGAAACACCTTTGAAAACTCACGAACAACTGGTACTGAATCCATGGAAAGAACCTATGTACTAGAATCGCGGACATAAGCCAAATAAGTTAGACACCCTTTCTCTACCATACGCCGAGCATTCATATAAGAGATAACCCCACTGGTAGAATGGACAGAAGTCCCTCTCCACTCTAATCGAGGCAACCCCGGCAGAGCAGGTCACCATCTTGGCGTGACAATCTAGTATAGCGTGATAAGGTGATAGCCAATCCATACCCAAGATGATATCAAAGTCTACCATATCGAGAAGTAGAACATCTACACGAGTCGTAAGACTCCTAATGGTAACTACACATGAACAATAAACATGATCTACAACAATAACATCTCCCACAAGTGTGGATACATACACAGGAGCACCTAAAGAATCACGAGGGATAAAAAAATATGAAGTAAAATAGGATAACACATAGGAATAAGTAGAAATCGGATCAAATAGAACCAAAGCATCTGTACTGCAAACTGAAAATATACATATGGTAATAGTGTCAGATGACTCAACCTCAGGAATGGTTGGAAAAACATAGCAACGGGGATAGGCCCTACCACTCAGAACTATATCTCGAGGACATGCATGAGCTGGTTGGCCTCTACCTCTTTGTGACCTCCACCTCTAATGGCTTGACTTCTACGTCTAGATATCTGACCCCTACCTCTAGCTGGTTGAGTGGGTGTTGAATCAACCAGTGCCGGGACTATGGCACGAGAACCCTGATGCTATGAACTACTCGATGCTTGAGGGAAAAATCTAGCAATGTGCCACAGATCAGCAGAAGTATAACGGGCCTCGACTGTTGTGACTGCTGACCTTAAAACTGGCCCTGCCAACTTGAGTAACTACCATGAAAACTTTGGAGCAAGGGTGAACTAGTAGGAGCTGGTGGTGCACTATAGGCTAGTTGATCGGAATAATGCATATGAGAGTTGCGGCCACCCTAAGTACCGTGGGATGCCTAGAGTGCTGTATGAATTGGCATGGGAGGATGGACTCTACGAAAAGTACCCCTTCCTCTAGATGAGGTACCATGGAATCCACCAGAATGATGAGGCCTCTTGTCAGACCCCTGACCTCCCCTTGCAAGAACCATCTCGACTCGCCTGGCGACACTGGCAGTCGTCTGAAAAGAAATCTCACTCCCGATCTCCTTGTCCATCTGCAACTTAATAAGCTGAGCAAGTCCTTCAATAAACCTCCTGACCCTCTATCTCTTTCTCTCGGTAGGAATCAGAAAAATAGCATGATAGGCTAGATCCACAAATTAGGTTTCATATTGAGTAAAAGACATGTTTCCCTACTGAAGAAGCTCGAACTGCCTACGATAATACACTCTCAATATGATAGGAAGGAACTTCTTAAGAAATATCTGAGAGAGATGGTCCCAAGTAAGAGCAGGTGACCTAGCTGATCTGTTTGATACAAAGTCCTTCCACCATCTCTTGGCAAAACCCATCATCTGAAACACAGCAAAGTCGACCCCATTGGTCTCAACTATCCCCATGTTCTGCAGAACCTCATAGCAGTGGTCAAGATTATCCTGTGGATCCTAAGAAGGTGCACCACTGAAGTTAACTTGGAAGAGCTTGGTGAACTTGCCCAATCTCAATAATCCCTCAAAAGACATAGTTAGTCCATTACCGACATGCGTTACAACAACCGGTTGAACTACCCGCAACTAGCTGAGCTACTGGAGTCTAATTTTGGGGAGCCATCAGTTCTGGAGTGTGAGTAGTGAGAGTATGTGATCCTCCCCCAGCCTGAGAGATGGTTGGTGCCACAAGAAATGTAGCAGCCTAGGCCACACTCTCTATAAGGCCCACTAAATGGACTAGAGCGTCCTCAAGCACTAGGGTGGCGATGAACCCATCTGGGACCTGAGCTAGTCTGACTTGCACAATCTAGGCTAGAACCTCCTCATCAAACTCCACCTCAGGCTCCACTTCTATTTCTGCAGCTTGAGATTTGGGCAGAGCCCTTCCCCTGCCCCAGCCTCTGGTATGACTTCGACCTCGACCTCGACCTCGACCTCTGCCCCTCATAGGAGCTGCCACTTGGGGCTCTGGTTGCTGCTCAGCTAAAGATGCAGCACATGTTCTCGCCATCTACAAGAGAACAAGAATGGAAGAGTTCAATTATAAATGAGAGAACAAAATCGCACGATAGAGAATAATAGAAGTGAATTTTGATCCTAAACTCCATAGCATCTAGAAGATAAGTACAGATGTCTCCGTACCAATCCTCCAAACTCTACTAAGTCTGCTTGTGAATTGTGATACCTAGGCAACCTATTACTTTGATATCAACTTGTCACGGCCCGAAATTCCAACCTTAGGGACCCTGATGGCACCCAACATTTCACTTGCTAAGCAAGCCAACGTTAGAGAACCGTTAAACTAATTTTTAATCAATTTTAATAAATACAGTTAATTAAGACAAATTGAAATAAATCAAGTACAGAATAACATAAAAGCCCAATATCTACTACAATACGGACTGGAACCACAACTCATGAGCTTCTAGAATTTTTACTACAAATAGAGCCTGAAAGAAATACAATTATTCGAAAGAAATGGAACATTAAAATAAGGAAAATAGAAAGGGACTTCAAGGTTTGCAGATGCCAACAGATCTACCCAGAGTCTCCGAATGAGAAAATCCAAGCTTTTCTAATTAACGGACAGCTAGAGCCAGTATTAAAATATGCACAAGAAGTGCAGAGTGTAGTGTGAGTACAACCGATCCCATGTACTTGTAAGTGTCAAGCTTAACCTCGACAAAGTAGTGACAAGACATTGACAAGACACCTACATGATAAACAAGAGCAGATAACAATATATGTACAAGATAACAACAAATACAAACTAATTATGTACTATTGGGAGGGGAACATACTAAGGGGACACAAGATACAAAGATACAATGGAAATGATGACCAGAACAGTCAATATGCCTTTAAACGGTAATAACAATTAAACACAATGAAGTAAATTGCACGACATCACCTTTCGTGTTTTTACTCTCACCCATGGTATAAATCAATAGAAACGACACGACATTATCATTCGTGCATTAACTCCCATAACATGGAACAATATCACCCTTCGTGCATTATCACTCACAATATGGCATGACATCACCTTTCGTGCATTAACACTCGCCCTTACCACATAATAATGAACAAGCAAAAACAGGGAGAATAAATCAACAAGTACAAGCCTTACTTCAACAATTGTCCCACAATACCAATCTCAACTTGGAACCAATACTCAATTATCACAAAAGTCCATAAATACAATGAGAACGATCAATTTAATAAATAATTAGTCCAATCATGGATAACATGATCAAAGTAGGCAATAATTGCAAGAAACAAGTCCCACCCGCTTGTTTTAACCCGACAACAACACATAAGTACAAGTCACCTCACATATACATTGTACCTAACATCTAAACATGTAGAAAATATACAAACAAGTCATATTCCCTCAAGTCAAAGTTAACCACGACACTTACCTCGCTCAAAAGGACCAATTCAAATCTCAACCATGGCCTTTCCTTTCAAACTAGCCTCTGAACCAATAGAATCTAGCAAATCACAAACCAAACTATTCAAATTAAGCCTCAGGAACTACCTACGATTACAAAGAATTCAATTTAGGTCATTATTGAAAAAGTCAACAAAAGTCAACTCTTGGGACTGCTTGGTCCAAACCCGAAATTTAGACCAAAACCAGATTAGCCATTCACCCTTAAGCCCAATTATGTAATTTGTTTTGAAATCCGACCTCAATTTGAGGTCTAAATCCAAATTTTACAAAATTCCTAATTCTACCCAAATCTCGAATTTCCACCATGAAAAACACTAGATTTTAGGTTAAAATCTTAGGAAATGCAGTGAAAGATTAAAAGAAACTAGTTTAGGATCACTTACCAATGATTTGGAGAAGAAGAGTCCTTTGAAAAAATGCGTCTAGGGTTTCTAAGTTGAAAATTTGAGAGAATGAACAAAAATCACGTCTAACTCATATATGATCAGTTGCAGATGTCACATTTGTGATCTAGGGTTCGCTAATGCGAACCCCATAAATGTGAAGAATCAATCATAAATGCGAAGCTCTTCACATTTCTATTTTCATCACAAATGCGATGAATTGGTTGCAAATGCGAACTTTGACCTTTCGCAATTGCCACCACTTGATCACAATTGTGATAATTGTACCATCATGTCCCATTTCGCAAATGCGAAATGTTGTTCACGGTTGCGAACATGTGGTGACCTAGCTACTCCTTGCAATTGCGATGAGTTGCTCGAAAATGCAAACCTATCAGAGGTCGCAAATGCGAAGCCTGACCTCGCAATTGTGAGGTCTGAGGCCTACACCAAATCTAAAACACACTAACAATGTTCTAAGACTAAATTACACTCAATAACCTATCCAAAACTCACACGAGCCCTCGGGGCTCTAAACTAAAAGTGCACCCAAGTCTAAAAATATCATAGGAACTTGTTCGCACGATCAAATCTCCAAAATAACAACTAGAACACTGAATTGAACACCAAACCAAAATGAAATTTTCAAGAAAACTTTGAAACTTCTATTTTCACAACCGGACGTCCGAATCACGTCAAACCAACTTCGTTACTCACCAAATTTGATAGACAAGTTATAAATATAGTATTGTTCATATATCGGGTTCCGAAACTAAAATACGGACTTGATGTCCAAAAAGTTAAATATTGGTCAAACATTTCAAAGTCATTAAGCATTTAACTTTCAAATTTCAACAAAGTTCGATAACTCGGGCTAGGGATTTTTGAATTTGATTCCGAGAATACGCCCAAGTTCCAATCACGATACAGACCCATCGGAACCATAAAAATATGAATTCGGGTCTATTTACTCAAAATGTTGACCAAAGTTAACTCAAGTGGATTTTAAGGCATAAATTTCATATTTTTCTTAGTTTTAAACATAAAATGATGGGTTTTCAGTGACTTAGCCTTATGCCCTCTTATCGTTTGATGATTTTACAAACTTATTGTTAAGAACCAGATAGAGAATCTTGTCCCACAGGATACACATCTCATGTGAACTATTCGAAGTTTAAAAATCAGCAAATGGATGAACGACCACACCACAGGGAGGAACACAACAGGGACCCGATGTATTGGTCCCTAAGATATCTCCGACAACAGAGTGGTTGTACACAATCAATATAAAGAGAAACACAACAAGGACTTGCTTCCATGGGGTTCTCTGACAAAAGTACAAGTCAAGTGCACAGCTAGAACGTAGCAGAAGAAAGTGACCATCTAGCAAATGTTACATATGAGGAACACAATCAGGACCTGGTTCGTTGGTGTGTCTTGACAGAAGTACAAAGTCCACTATCCCGCTGGAATGCAACTACCTAGAAGGGGCTGTGCAGACAGTGCATCAGTATCTTCTCACTGGGAAGAAGTACACTAAGAGTTGACATCACAATCTATTGTCATATGTTTTGTGATAAAACAACTTGGTGCAAGACACATTTCCCTTGTGCATTCAATGATTTTGCCAAAAGAAGAAAAAGCATTCATCCTGTATTGAGGTCACTGGTGCGTCAAGAACAAGAAGACAACTCCACTAAGGATCAGTTTCTAACCAAGTTTTATGTATGTCCATAGTTGAGTTGTAATCTTGTTTATTGTTCTACATTGTAATTCCTAGTTTGATTTCTTAGAAGCGATGTCTTAGGAAAAAACCAAATTCGTAAACTTTAGAAGTTTATGTTGTGACTAGGAATAGTCATAAGTTAAATCCTCTGTAACTAGGAGAGTTATATAGTGGCTTGTTGTAGTGCATCATAACTTAGTTTGAAGTCTTTGCAATAGGTTGTTTGCAAAGTGGCTTGTAATAGATAGATTACAAGTTAGTTAAGTTTAAAGCCTACAGGTGTAGGTCGTGGTTTTTTGATCCCCTTGTGTGGGATTTTTCAACGTAGAAAATCTTTGGCCTTCTTTACATTCAGCAATTACTACATTCTACGTACTATCTCATAGAGGACTAGGTAATCTATAGTTTGGTGGACTCATAAAAGCTATCATAAAACCTTTTCAAGAACATGGCCGGACTACGTACACAAATTGAAGAGGGCTAGAATGATGTATTTAAGGATCAGAGCGCAGAATTAGGTTCAAAATCATAATATGACCTATCGTGTCATCACAAAAATAAGGGTCATGACAGGATAGGTGAAAGATAGCTATTCAAGATCTAACTCTAGTTCAATTCACTCTAATTTTCTAATTATTCACACGAATTCATTTGATGATTAGTTCAAACTTGTAGCCAAGACTCCTCTCTCAATTAAATCTTAACTCTACGAGGTGAACTACTATAAGTACTATGAAAATATGCAAGCATGCGTAAATGGATTAGTCTTCAGGAGAATGTCGCTAAAAAATTCTCCTAGCCTGATTTAATCAATAATTCAACAATCTCTCTCGATTACTTAAAAAAATCACTGAATTAAACCAAATAAAATAATGAAAATATAATCACCAAATTCGGGTTGAATAATAAGAAAACATGATGTCAATCCAAATTCGGGTGTTGAATTGAGGAAAGAATGATGAATCCTTGTGCTTTGAGACAACAATGCTCTTCCAATCTTATGTCAGTCAAAAGTCCTCTATAAATTGTATTTTGGATGTATTTATACTATATACGAACGGGCCGGGACGAAAATATCCTTTCCAAGTCCAAGTGGGACAATTCTCTAAGACAAATTACATATGCGACGCGCCTCGCGTCGCCCCATGTGCCGCACGAATGGAAAAGTTCAGAGAGCAGGGTTTTTGTTACTCTGTAGGAATTTTGAACTAGCACCTTGTTCCCTATGGAGCGGTAATGAATTTTTCCAGAGAATGTTTTCAATTTTTAACATCCAGACTTGGTTCTCGAGCCCCGAACACAAACCTGTCTTAATTCTTTGGGCTTCTACTCGTACTTCAAAGTTCCAAATCATCTATTTTAGCTTCAAACTTGCTTCTTCGCTCCAAATCACATCCTACACAATATAACATTCGTAATAAGTGCAAAGTACTAACAATTCGGCTCAAATTCAATCAAAGTGTAGTAATTAGAGTGTAAAATGTAGCTAAAACACGAGTTCCTAGCCTACCATCATTTATTCGTTAAAAATTCTTGATAAAGAGCGTGTTATCTTTCTTAACAGCTATTTTCAGCGTGCATCCAAATATGCTTAAAATAGAAGAAAACACCTCTTCTTAGAAAATTATGAGATTATTTTGTGATGTGATATCCATGACGGAAGAAGAATCGATGAAAGCGGATCAAGAGAATGATTGACGGGCTTCTGGGATTACAAGTTTCTAAATGATGGATTGTAATGACCCGACCGGTTGTTTTTTATAATTTACACCCCGATCCCCTATTAACTATTTTTGCCAAGTTAATTTTTGCTATTTTGATTTGTCGGCATGTTCTGTTTTGAATTTCGGAGTGTTTTGGGACACTTAATCCCTAAATGAGAGCTTAAGTGTTGGAAAATTGACCGTAGTTGGAACAGTGTGAAGACGGCCTTGAAATGGAAATATGATGCTTCTATTAGCTCCGTTAGGTGATTTCAAGTTTAGAGGCGTGATCAGATTGTCTTTTAAAGGTCTGTAGCTAATTTAGGCTTGAAATGCGAAAAGTTAAATTTTTAAAGTTTTCGGTTCGATAGTGGGATTTTGATCCGAGGGCCGGAATGGAATTTCAAGAGTTGCAGTAGTTCGGTTATGTCATTTGAGATATGGGTACAAAGTTTGAGGTTATTCGGATGTGGTTTGGTTAGGTTTTTTTATCAAAAGCGTGTTTTTAGAGTTTTTGGAATTCTTAAGCTTGAATCCGATGAAAATTAGGTCTTTTGATGTTGTTTTGAGCATTCCGAAGGTTGGAACAAGTTTGAATGAGGTTTTAGAATATGTTGGTGCCTTTGGTTGAGGTCCCGGGAGCCTCGGGTGTGTTTCGGAGGCTCAACGGGTCATTTTGAGTTGTTAAAAAGTTGAAGAAATTCAGGTTCATGTGTTGTAGACATTTCTTCATCACAATCGCGTGGGGTGTATCGCGATCGTTGTTGATACCCAATTTTTTCCCTAAGTTTTTATACCCAAAATATTTCCAGAATAGCATATATGTGCATATATAAGCACACCCAAATATTTAAGCATTTCTTTTAATTTTTAAACCAATTAATTACTTATTTTAATACAACAAAATCCAGTAATTCTTTTCCAAAATTATCATTTTAGGGGAATAACTTATTTTATTCTCATATTTACACCAAATTGTAATTAAAGTGATTTTTTCATATTTTCACGAATTTATTTGGTATTTTTAACGCTAAATTGCATGTAATGGCAATTATAGCCTATTTTGCGATTAGTAGCATTTTATAATTACAAAACAATTTCCAGCATTTTTTTAATTAATATTTATATAGTATTCGTTTGCTCGGTGTTTTTAATTTACTCTTAAAATAATTATTACTATTTTTATAAAATAAAAAGGGAAAAATTAGCTATTTAACACTTAGCCCATTTTTATTTCAATTATAGCCCTTTCTCCTTTCAATTTTGGCCCTTAATTTTGACCCAATTCTACCCCAATTACACCAGCCCAGTTTTGTTTAGCCCGCCCCCCAACCCAATTAAGAAACTCGCCCGACCTTTCTTTCAATCCAAGCCGTTGATCATTTTGATCAACGGCCAAGATCATTCCTTACCTTTTTTAACCTGCCAACTACACCCTAATCCCTTCATTCTCATCTGATAGCCGCCCTTGAATCCCCTTTCTCTCCCATTCTCTCTGCAAACCCTAGCTGCAGCCACCCAAACTAACCCTAATCCCTTCGATTCTCATCGGAATTCATGGCTTCTTAGGCCATGGACGGCCTGTACACACCCCCCTCCACCATTAGACCTTGGGTGTTAGAGGTTTTGAAGGCTGACTTCGATGGTTCTCTTTTTATACCTTCTCAGCTCTGTAGTTCTATGGCGTCTCTGGCCATGCTTCGGCGTATTCAAGCTCTAGAGGCTTGATTCCTAACCTCTTTGACTCAGGATCTGACTTGTTCTTCCAAGACCTTCTCGTTTCTAGGGTTTCTCGAAAAACCTAAGTCATTCAAGGTTCTTCTCTGTTTGTTTTCTTAGATCTATGCCATATCGGTGTTCTATGGACCTTTTTAAGTGTTTTCCCAAATTTTTCTTTAAAAAATTATTTGAATTTACATTAGTGTTTCTGAAAATCTTTTGATTATTGTTGTTCTTTTCTTTTAAATGTTTGTCTGTATTATGCTCGCATGTTTTCCTTCTCTAGTATGCATGTATTATCCTTCTTTTCTTTTATATGTGTGCTCACATGATTAATCTATGTTAAATTTTCCTCAATCTTCTACCATGTGTGTTACTACTGAATTTCTTGACTTTTGCTTTTCTGAACTCTGTTTGTGTTAACCATGTTTCGTCTATTCTAGACTTGTTTAAGTTTTGAGTTTCCAGAGCGTGTCCCTTTGCGCTCTTAAATCGATTTCCCTTCTCTGAATGTTTCAAACCTGCTATCATGGTCTGTTTGTTTCTCATGAGACTCCTTGAGTCTATTCACTTGCCTTCTCGTTTCTGTCTTTGATTCAATTTGAAACCCTAGATTTTGGGGGTTTTCTTTGATAAACTGGATTAGGGTTTCATTTTGGGACCCTGGACCTTCAGACGCATTACGAATCTATGTATGAACTCGTATTCTTTTGTTCTATGAGCCTATACCTTGTAATGTTAGACTTTCTATTTGATTTGTTTGCTTTATATATGAAAAACTCCTCTTTAAAAAATGGTTTTGACAATTACTTGATTGATTTTATACTCCTTTTATAGGATATCGACTGATTGATACTGATTTTTCTCTATTTGATCCGTCCTCTACCTATTCCTGACTGGGTTCATTCGAATCAAACCTCTTTACCTTGATTTTATTAGTTGTCTGATTGATTCCCTTTCCTTTTCTTTACAAACCAAGTACCGTTGAGTTCTTTCTTTAAATAAACTTCATGTATTTTCCCTTTCTTATGCTACTATGACAGATTTTACTCAAATTTCCATTCCTTATTTACATTCTCCCGTTAGAAATTGAATCCCCTAACTTAAGGAAGAATATTTGAGAGTGATTTTTAAAAGGTCTTCTTACCTTTCTTGCTTGTTCTTTTACACTATAAAAAGGGCTGCTCTTCTGCACTTTACACGACATATGCTCTAGTATTTTTCTTGAAATCACGCTCACACGCATAAGTTACTTTTGCTATTTGTACTGTGGCCTGTTACAAGATTCCTGCTCTCTCTTTGCTTTCTGAAACTGGTATGTCCTAGTTTATTTCTAGTCTCAATTCCAGTGTATGTTTATTTACCAGTTCTTATGTCCATGTTTACTTTCATGTCTGAAGCATCTAATCTTTGTACAATGTGCTTATGTCTTGCTCACTTCTTGTAATGAATCTCATCCCTATACCCCCTTATGTGCTTTAAGTTATGGTTCAAAAACATGGCAATATATTTGAAGTTATTATCCATCGATATGAACTGGACCCTTTTTTTTCAGTTTCCCATCCCTATTCCCTTACTATGTGTGTTGAGTTAAAGCTTTGGTCTGACAGTGCTCCAATTACTGCCCTGGCCATAGCTTGACCTTCAATAGGTCTTTACTCTCTAATGTTTGGCCAACAGGTTTGGTCAGGGGTGTGCCAGTCTACTTTATGGCTGGGCATAACCACCAGCCTGCCTGGGTATTCCCTACCCCCCTTTATTGCACTTGCACTCATTCTTAGAACTTATGTTCTGCCCCTCTCTTGTGAGCCTTGCCTTGGGACCCCTGAGCTCCCTCTGAACTTGGACACCTGAGAGCTAGCCCTTCCACGCTGAACTACAATTTTTTTTTCTGATTAGCATCTTGGGTGTAAGCACTGCCTGGGGATCCTGAAATCCCTTTGATCTCTGAAACCCCCTAGATGAGAGAAGGCTTGGAAATTTGGATCTCGGAAGTAGCTCAATCTCATATTATTAAACACTAAGTCTGAATTAGGCTGTTCGGATGCAGCAGATGATTCCTGACGTTTTTTTTTAATTTCAATTTTTATTTCTTTTGGGCTGTAATAATTTGTATAAACCCAGGGAATTTAGTAAAAAGGCGAGGGGGTTTATTTTTATGAACTAAGGGTAGAAAACATGCCTATAGGGATTTATTTATGATTTGCGCAACTTCACGCGTACAAAACATGTCTATAGGATTCGATACTTGATTTCTGCAATGAAACATTTAGATACCATGCCTATAGAGATTTGCATTTCTACATATAATAATGCCATTAGGCAAACAATTAGGTTTAACAACTAAGCATTTAGCTACCATGCCTATAGGGATTTGCACTTCTGCATACAATAATATCATTAGGTAAACAACTAGGCCTAACAACAAGGTTGCATATGAATACCATGTCTACAGTACTCCTGTTTAAAAGGTCTAAATCAGTTAACTCGTAGAGAGCATGCCTATAGGAACTTCGAACCTAAGCCGTTTTCACTCATTCAAAATATCATTCACTTTTCAAAAATTAGCATTTACTGAAGTAACGGATTTTTTCTAGAAAAATCTGCATTTTTTTGAAACTCATGTAATTCCTTTTCCCAATTAACCTGCATGTCTTCTGAAGTTCATTTCTTTTATGTTAAACCTTTTCAAAATAGTGAACTTCTTTTCTGAAACTCCTTTTACTACTTTTAATCTGTAGCTTTGCCTTATAATCAGTTTTATGTTTTAAATCACTAATTCTATCCAACACTTAGACAAAAGGTTTAATTAATCAATCAGATCGATTTTTGACAACTGCATTCGAGCGAGCCTAATGTAGGCTTTTCGTCTAAAAATATGTGTTGAACTAGTCCGCTCGTCGCTTTATTTAATAAAGACCAAACCAGTACGTGTAAGACATGCTAAACTCTATGGCTTTTATCTGATTTAAGGAGGCTTATATGAGCCCTACTTGCTTATTGCTTCTCCCTTTATTTGCATTATGTGTTTTGATTGACGCCTTAGTATTTTGTCCTTTGAAAACTCTTAAACTCTATGGCTTTTATCTGATTTAAGGAGGCTTATATGAGCCCTACTTGCTTATTGCTTCCCCCTTTATTTGCATTATGTGTTTTGATTGACGCCTTAGTATTTTGTCCTTTGAAAACTCTTAAAAGGCCTCAAACTCCTCTCCCTTTAGGACTATTAGTCCAATTGCCTCCGGGACAGATAGGATTGGGACGGGTAATAGCATGCAGTAAGTAACGATACAATCTCGCGCTTCAAATACCTTAATAGGGTGGGAAAAGGTAGACATGGAGATGATGATCACACGATAACACTATGCGTACGATTGGTCGCCGGTGTTGTGTGGATGATACATGTATTTTACAAACCTAGGACCCCCTTTCCTTTACGTAATGATTTTTAGATTGTCAATTCTCAGTTCTTTAAAATTCTGCACTCTTGTTTTAATCATTAAAATTTCCCCCTTCTGATTTTCTCACTGCCCTTTCCTCTAAAATTTTCTGCTCATTCACTTCCTTGTTTGATAATTGGTATTCATTGCTTGATCCCATTTTCTGCATTTAGATATTCTTGCCAATAATTAAGAAGTCACCTATTCGAATTTCAGCATGTTTAGTAACCTTTATGTATACCTACTTGCAGTCTTTATGTGGAATTGTCTTGTATTATTGCTTGCTTTAAAGTCACAATTGTAACATCGCCGGAAACCACACTAGTGGATCTTGAGGGGTGCCTAACACCTTCCCCTCGAGATAATTTCTAGCCCTTACCCGAACTCTGGTTCTTCATTTCAAATTCTTCCTTAAAGTGTCCTAATGCACTATAATCATTAGGTGGCGACTCGTCAATTCCAAAACCCAATTTACAAACGGGAATAGATTTGTCTTTTCCAAAAAATCATAAACCTGATTTCTCGCTTTTAGAGAGGAAAAAGGGGGCGTCGACAATCACGAAGGCTTAGGCGAGGCTGAGGGAATTTTTCTCTTTGCGTTCGCATGAAGAGGGATGCGAACGCGTAGCTTTGAGGCAGTGTCGAATCGCGAACGCGTGGGCTAGGCCGCGTTCGTGAAGAGGAAATGGGGCGGAAGAGGTTGGTCAATCATTTATCTACGCGGTCACGTGGAGTCAACCGCGATCGCATAGGTCAAGGAGGTTAGAGCATCACATTTCTGGGCGGGGTTCTGCATTCGCGTGGAGTAATTTGAGGCTCGTGAAGTTTTTCTCTTCGCGATCGCGACTGGACTTATGCGATCGCGATTAATGAAACCCCTGGGCAGAATTTAAAATCCCAAAATCGAGGGTTTAGCCATTTTTATCAAAACTTAAGCTTGGGAGCTCGGATTTGAGCGAGATTTTGAGATGTTTTCAGAGATATCGATTGGGTAACGATTCTAAACTTTTTTTTGCTTGTAACCCATTAATCTAAGCATGAATTCCTCCTTTAATTTTTGATTTTGAATGAAATTGGGGAAAAGTTCTTAGACCTAGAAATTTAGTTTTGATTGGGTTTTTGACATCCGATTTGAGATATTTTTGTATGATTAGACTCGTGACAGTATGAGGTTTCTGAAAATGTTAATTTTACCCAATTCTGAGACGTTGGCCTGAGGGCATTTTGGTCATTTTACCTAATTTCGTGCATAATATTATAATTTAATTATAGAATCAGTTACTTGAAGTATTATTTACATTATACAAATGAATTTAATAGATTTGGGCCTTTTGGAATCGGATACTCGTGGCAAAGGCGTGGTTTCGAGTTGAATTGAGCTTTATTCGAGGTAAGTATCTTGTCTAACCTTGTGTAAGGGACCTTTCCCCTTAGGATTGATATTGTGGTGATTGAAATGCCTCGTACGTGAGGTGACGAGCGCGTACTTGAGCTAGTTGTTGAAAAATCCGGTTTTCTTTAAGTATTTCAATTGAGTTCCTTCTCCTATTTTATGTTACTTGCATATTTAGCCTGTTGTTAGTTTAGAAAAGTATGTTTAGTAGACTTAATTGCCTATTTGCTCAATTTGCTTTAATTGCATTACGTGAAGCATGTTAGTTTAGACTTATCTGTTTACTTAGTACGAAATCTAGCATTTGTTGAGTATTTCTTGTGTTGCTGCTATGTGTTTTTAATTTGGGCATATGGGACGGCATCCCGGGAGATCCCCTGTAAGTACTTATGATCTGGACTGAGGTACCGGATATAAGAGATTCCCGGCACGTATATTGACGATACTATTTGAGGATACCATGAGATCCTCGGGATAGCAAGAGATCCCCGGTTATCATCCTTGCTATGACTGGTAATTGCTTGTGGTTTGCCTTTACCTTTAGTTTTTGCTATTGTACTTTTATTATCATGTATATGCTCTTACTGTAAATTCTCAATTGCACTGCTTATCTTATCCTGTCACTTTATTATTTATTTAATCTTAGTAGGGCCCTGACCTTCCTCGTCACTGCCCAACCGAGGTTAGGCTTGGCACTTACTGATTACCGCTGTGGTGTACTCATGCCCTTTCTGCGCTTGTTTTTCATGTGTAGATCCAGGTACCTCTGCACAGGCTTACCATCCTTGAGGCAAGGAGAGCTTTTGGAGACTTCGAGGTACATCTACCGCGTTCGCAGACCGAAAAGTTTCCCTCTTTATTCTATCTTGTGGTGTTAGCCCTTCTATCATACTGTTGATATAGACATTCCGGAGTTAGAGCATTTTACTATATTTCTTTCAGCTTGTGTTCCCATAAGTTTCCGGGTTTTGGGATAGTATTGTAGAAGTTTGAGATGTTGTGTTGTATGTGTTAGGTGGCATTTTATATTTCGTTTCCATTTTGTTAAATCTTGGTTTTAAGTTATATTTTCCGCAATGCTTCGATTATTTTTCCGCACTTGTTAGGCTTAGCTAGTCATAGGCACTAGTGCCATTAGGATAGTCCATAGAAGGCGAACTGGGGTCATGAAAAGTTGGTATCAGAGCTCTAGGTTCATAGGAGTCACGAAACGTAGGCCAGTTTATTAGAGCCTCGCTGATGGAGACGTATGTATTTATCAACGAGGGGTATGTAACTGTTGGGAAAATTCCACTTCCTTTGATTTCCTTGTCGTGCGAGATTTCTGATATCACAACTAAACTTTTGTTTTTCTATTCTCTTATAGATGGTGAAGACACGTACTACCCGAGATGATCAGGCACCCGTGCCCCCTACTGGAGCCGTCAGAGGCCGGGGCCGGGTTAGAGGCCTATGACGCGCTCGTGGTACAGCCAGAGCACCCGCACGAGCTACCACTAAGGTACCACTAGCAGTACCAGCCGGAGTCCAGTCACCTGATATATATGCCACTACTACTCCAGCACTTCAGGAGACATTGGCGTAGTTTATGAGCATGTACACCACTTTGGCTCAGGCAGGGTTGTTTCCCCTTGCTGCAGCCACATCCCAGGCTGAGGGAGGAGTAAAGACTCCCTCCGCCCGCACTCCTGAGCAGCGAGTGCATGTTGAGCAGGTCCAAGAGGTTATTCTTGCACCTCCCACGGTACCATTTCAGCCTGAGGACAGGGCAACGACTTTAGAGGATAAGCAGTGGAGACTTGAGAGGTGCAAGAAATATGTTCCTCATGTATTTAGTGGATTAGGATCAGAGGATGCCTTGGGATTTCTGGAGGACTGCTATCTTATTCTCCGCCCTATGGGCATATCAGGATCGAGCGGGGTTTCCTTCACTACTTTCCAACTTCATGGAGCCGCCTATCAGTGGCGGCATGCTTATGAGTTAGACAGTCCGGATGAGGCAGCTTCCCTGACTTGGGCTCAGTTTTCAGATATGTTCACGAGGGAGTATGTCCCCCAGAGTCTTACGGACTCTTGGCGTGCAGAATTTGAGCGGTTGCGCCAGGGTACTATGATTATCTCGGAGTATGCTATTCGTTACATTGTCTTGGATAGACATGCACCAGCTTTGGTTTCTATGGTTCGCGAGAGGGTTTGTCGGTTCATTGAGGGGCTTATTCCCAGCATCAGATCTAGCATGACTCGTGAGTTAGAGACCGATATATCTTATCAGTAGGTGGTGAGAATTTCTAGGTGGATTGAGGGTATGCATGCTATGGACATAGAGGAGAGGGAGGCCAATAGGTCTCGAGAGTCAGGCCATTATTCTGGTGCCCGTGCCCCAACTGTAGGTCGTCATAGTAGGGGTCATATGGGCTGCCCCATTTATTTAGGTCTTCTAATAGCCAGTGGTATTCCAGCTACACCTAGGCGTCAGGAGCCTTATTATGCACCTCCAGTCTCAAGTGTGCCTCCTGCACGTGGTGCTTCCAGTGGTCAGTCCAGCAGACCTGGCCCGAGCCAGTCATAACCGCCATGTCCTCCTAGAGCTTGTTTTGAGTGTGGTGACACATGCCAAGTGGTGAGGGATTTCCCTCGACTTGGGAGGGCTTCACCCCCATAGACCCCTCAACCGCAGAGCTCTTAGGCTATGGTCCCAAAACCAGCTGCTACTCCACCGACCCAGCCAGCTAGAGGTGGAGGTTGGGAAGGTAGAGGTCGCCTTGAGGTTGCTGCATCCGATTCTGTCATCATAGTTACTATCTTGTCCTGTCATAGAGATGCATCAATTTTATTCGATCCAAGCTCCACTTACTTTTATGTGTCTTCTTATATTGCTCCACATTTAGGTGTACCTCGAGATTCTTTGAGTTCTCTAGTTTATATTTCTACTCCTATGGGAGATTCTCTTGTTGTGGAGCGCATTTACCGGTCATGTTTGGTTATTCTTGGTGTCGACGCCCCTCTTTTTCACCCCATAAGAGGCAGAATCGGGTTTACGACATTACGGACAAAATAACTCTTATTCCTTTTTGAGGAACCGGGTTATGGAATTTGTAGACTCGCCACCTAATGATTATAGTGCATTAGGACACTTTTTTAGAGAAAAGAAAGGATTTGAAAGAAAACCAGAGTTCGGGTAAGGGCTTGAGATTATATCGAGGGGAAGGTGTTAGGCACCCCTCAAGATCCACTAATGTGGTTCCCGGTCATGCTTAGTTGTGACTTTAAGAAGAGTAAGAGTAAACAAACAAGGTTTCCATATAGGGAATACAAATAAGTTGAAAGTTTTGAAAGGAAAGAGATAAAAGATGTAAATGCTTTTTGGAAAGAAAAACGTAAAATTTCAAAAAAAATCATGCCATATGAATAAAGGGAGAGGGTCCTAGGTTTAAATATAATATGGATCACATTGGTGCAATATCCAGAAAGTCATTTCCGCATGAGATATTAGCGCACCATTATCATCATCTCCATATTCTACCCTTCCCACCCCGTTAAGGTTATTTAAACGTGTGGATTGGTCACGGTTGCTTATCGCGTGCTATAACCCGCCCCATCCTATAGGTCCTAGAGAGTATTTAGGACCGATATTCCTATAAGGTAAGGACTAGGCTAAACCCTTAGGTTTAAAAGTCAAAACACTAGGCGACATACAAAAAACAACATATAGGACTTCATGCAAGGGATCATATAAAGCAAATAGAAGGCTCAAGAAACCCTCCATAGATAGCATATAATTAGCTCGTCTCAATCACATTTAAGGTCTGAGGAAATGAGAGTAAAAAAACCGAAACGTTCGAAAATATACTAAGATAGGAGCTGAAGGTTTTAAACAAAATTTGCAAAAAGGGGCCGGACGCAAACTTTCAGAACTTAGGAAAAAGCAGGAGATACGTAACTGTTTAGAAATCGGAGAAAACATTTTAAACATACTCACACATATACGATAGGGCATAGCAGGCATGGTATTTTGTTATGAAAAATAATTTCGGACAGAAGAGGTAGGAAAAAGTTTAGCACATATGTAAAACCATTCAGAAGTGTAAAGCATATAGCATATTAGTTTATTAGTTTTGCACTATAGTTTTGGAAAATTACATAAGACATAGTGTCCTGATGAGTTTTAGAAAAAAACGGTAACACAATTATGGAAAAAGTAACTAAATAGAAAGTATTTACACAGCTATGATTATTTAGAGAATAGGACAGAAGTTTAGTAAGAAAACCAAGAGGGCTTCAGAGAGGCTGAATTCAGAGAGTCAAAAGAGGTTGGGTAGCCTAAAACATGATTAAAAAATGATCAATCGATTTTATCCGGCCTAAGGCTTGCCTAGGCGTTATATACGTTGCCTGTTTACCTTAAAGGTGAGCATACATATTAATCCAGTTTTAGGAAGAAGACACAATTAATCAGTATTGTGTTGTTAAATAAACCTAGTGAGGCGTTCAAGCAATTGCAACTCAAACGAAAATCCTAGGTAACATGATATCTAATGCACATAAAGGGTCCTAAAACATGGTATCTAAATGCAGTAGCAATCCTGTTAATTATTAACTGATTGTGGTTACAAAGTAAATAACGTGCTAATAGTAAAAGAGCTTAAAGACATGATTTTTAGTCGTATGAGATGTATGCCCCTAGACATGGTTTCTATTGCACAAGTAGATAAGTAAAACCCTATAGACATGTTTTCTACCCATTATTTAAAGCTAAACATGCATAATCCCACCCAATTTTACTATAAACCCCATTGTTTATTACAAGTTATTACAGATCCAGTAATTAAATTACAGTAGTGAAGAGTAAAAATAAGAAGTTAATCTATAGGGAGCCTTTAGCCAGGCCCAAATCTCCAACCTCACTCCTTCAGAGATTCACAGCCTTTACCAAGGGTTTTGGTGCGGCAAACCTCCCTAAGGGCCCATTGGGGCCCTTGGCCAATACCAGGCACCCAGAACAAATTAATAAGTCAAGTGCAAGTGTGGAATTACCAGCCTTGTGCATCAAAGTTCAGTGGGTACTCAAGGTTCCCAAAGCAATGCTTACACTAAGGGGGTAGAACCTAAGTTCTAGGAGTAGTGAGATTGTGATAGAATTTATAGAAGTTGAGTTGAAAACAACTAAAAGAGGATTCACATAAAAAAACAGTTTTGAGAGAAAAGTAATGGAAGAGCGAAAGAGTCACACAAACAAGGGCAAAGGTAAGGGGAACAAACAACTCACAAGCAAGAAAACCGGTTACACATGCATAACACATCAAAGAAAAGTTCATGCTTCCAATTAGGAGTCTAGTTCTTACAGCACCAGTCACCAAACAAAATCAACCTCAGGAAGAGGTTTTTAGGGGCTATGGAGTAGCCAAGAGGATCCTGAACACATGCTAGTAGCGTAAGGAGAAACATGCATTGGGGTAGGAAAAAAAGGGTAATGAACATGCCAGGCTAAGCTAGGCCTACTAATTAACACAGATACATGCTAGTTACAAGAGGACCAACAGAACCATTAGTAGAAGCACATAAGGAACAAACGGAAGTGTAACACAAATAGAAGCATATTATTTTGAGACTTTAATTTAAATAGGATACATACCAGTTGAAAATAATGCAACACAGATTAATCGTGAGCAATAATGTGCAGAGAAGTGAGCAATAGCGTGCAGAGAGTATGCAGAGAAAAGGCAGCAGTATGCAAGGAAGTGAGCAGCAATGTAATAGAACAGTGAAATAGTCTAAAACTCAGCCCGAGTTTCAAACTAGTGGAGCAACCGGTAGTCAGAAGAGAAGTGAGAGAGATTGTGTGGAGAAAAAGAGAGAGTACTGAATATTTTGTGTAAGAGAGAGTTCAGAATGAATTCTATTCTTTTTTTTTTTGTGTGTGTGAGGAAGAGTAGTACTTATAGTTTTTTGAAAACAATAGAGAATAGGAGAGTAAGTATATAATTATAGAAACAGTACCAAATTGAATCAATCACAAGACTTGATTAAATTAAATCAGAGATTCATAATTCGAATGGGAATACAGGTTATCAAGTAAGGAAAAGAATCAGTCAGATGACTAATTATTCCATAGTAAGAAGTAGTATGCAATAAGGGCTAGATACACAATGCTTCAAACAAGAAACGTATATGCTGAATACTTAACAAAAAGATGTTTAAATGAACAAATATGGTAAAAATATAAATCAATTCCGAAAATTAGTCAAAGAATCACGGACAAGACCAAAATTAGAGGGAATCAACACCAAGTATAGAAAGCATCTCACAAATAAGGCAATAATTCGAAGACAAATCAGTGTAAGAACCCTTTAAGGAAAACACATGCAAATCGGAGATTCAAAGAGATGCTCGGAATTAACAGCATATTCAGTAAAGAGAAGCAATTAAACTTATTTAAACATAACAGTCACAAAATTAAAAACCCTAAGTAAGAAATCACACAACAGTGGAGAGTCGGAACCCTAGAAAAGATCTAAGACATGGAACTCAGAAACAAAAGGTTTCAAGCATATAACATAGGAGTAATTACATAATACTCGAAAGAAACAGAAGCATAGTGATTTAAAAAGGGGTCGGAAACCCTAGTTTTGAAAAGAGGAACAAGAATGTTTAAAAACTTGAACTAATCGAAGATATCGAGTGATAAGTAGTGTGTAACACAAAGAATAAACTAGAAATCGTTTAAAATGACGTAGATTAAAAGATTTAGGCAAAAATTAGGGTTTACAATAAAAATCAGTAAGATGAGGAACCTGGCCATGAAACTCTTTAACAATGAAGTTTAAAGCATCATCGGACCAAAACCCATCAGAGAAAGGCCGGAAATGGACCCAGGTGAGGCTTCAGGGACCGCCTTTCATGGTGGATGTCTATGGGACTTCAAACCTTGGAGAGGAACGACGAGATAAGGTCCCATGGCGATTAAAGGTCGAGAGGAGTGAGGCTGGAGTTGGCCGAAGAGGCGATGAAACCCATCGGAGAAGAATGAGGGGTCGGGGGAGGGTAGGCTTAGGCTTTAATTACGATAACCTAATCTGGGCCGTTGATCTTACTCGATCAACGGCTCAGATTAAATCAAAGGTTGGGTTGGGCTAATAGGTCAGGTCCAAATTGGAATATGGTTTGGATGGATTGGGTTTAAAATTGGGGTGAATTGAGGCTACGATTGAAAGCAATTTGAGGCCAAAATTGAAATAGCCATTTTTCCCTTTTGAATTTATAAAAAAAGTAAAAGATGTTAAAAATCAAAGTAAAAGCACAAGGTTAGCATTCCATATGTAAGTATTAATTTAAAAATATTGGGAATGATTTTGTGATAAAAAATGCTATTAAATCGAGAAATAGGCTAAAATTGTAATTTCATACAATTTTAATTTAGAAATACCAAATGGGCTTGTAAAATCATGTAAAAATCATGTAAATTATATTTTTGTATAAATGTAAGAATAAAATAAATTATTCACCAAAATGACGAGTTTTGAGAACAACTATTGGTTTTTATAGTGTAAAATAGGCTATAAATTGGTTTTAAAAATCCTTAAAAAATGTGAAAAAAATACCAAAATCTTCGTGGATGTTTATACATACATATACATGCTAATTTGAAAGTATTTTGAGTATAAAAATACATAGGGAAAAATTGGGTATCAACAGCTGCCCTTTTTACCCGAGGAGGATAAAAGAGTTGTCGGGTAAAGATAAGATGGACAATTTTGACCGGAGTCGGCGATTGTAAAAGGATATTGACCGCGCTCTGGTTTCTAAGCTGCCTACATATACCTGGTTTTACAGGAATCAAGCCATATGTAGTTCAGGGACCATTGACGGAACATGCCGATGGGAATTCAAAAATACGGACGCGATGGTTAGATTTGATAGGGTGCTTGGAATCGGACAGGCTGTGGAGAACAGGAGCGGGGTTGCTCCTGCTGAGACAGTCGTGAGCCAGCCGGAACACCTGCAAATGCGATGTTCATGTATATATTGCGTAATTTAAACGTGATGCAAGTTCCCATTGGACCATGAATGTTTGTCTTTAGACGGTTAGGATGACGTCCTCAGACTATAATGTCCTGGGCCATGAAAAGCATAAAAGTAAGGGTTCGCAGGCCATGAAATGATATTCTCGGGCTATGCAGATGGTGCCTCCGAACTATGACGCCTTTGAACGAGTTGGCGATCTTTCAGCCCATGAGAATGTGGCAATCTTTCAGCCAAATGAATGCACAGGGTGGCGATCTTTCGGCCAGAGCGAGAATTTAAAGCATGTGGCGATATTTCAGCCAGTCGAAAAATAAAGCGGCGATATCTCAGCCATGCGGTATGGAGACAATGTTTTGTCTCGGAAGGCAGATAGGTAGCCTTACGCAATGTAGATGGAGACAGAGCTTAGTCTCGAAAGGCAGAGAGTAGACTTATGCAAGATGCAGATGGAGACAGAGCTTTGTCTCGAAAGGCAGATAGTAGCCTTATGCAGGATGGAGGTAGAGCTTAACCTCGGAAGGCAGAGAATAGCCTTATGCAAAATGCAGATGGAGACAGAGCTTAGTCTCGAAAGGCAGATAGTAGCCTTATCCAGGATGGAGGTAGAGCTTAACCTCAGAAGGCAAAGAATAGCCTTATGCAAAATGCAGATGGAGACAGAGCTTAGTCTCGAAAGGCAGATAGTAGCCTTATGCAGGATGGAGGTAGATCTTAACCTCGGAAGGCAGAGAATAGCCTTATGCAAAATGCAGATGGGGACAGAGCTTAGTCTCGAAAGGCAGATAGTAGCCTTATACAGGATGGAGGTAGAGCTTAACCTCGGAAGGCAGAGAGTAGCCTTATGCAAAAATGCAGATGGAGTCAGAGCTTAGTCTCAAAAGGAAGATAGTAGCCTTATGCAGTGCGGGAATGTAAAAGAACGAATGGCAGTGAGTTTTCTTAGCTGGTAGACAGTTTGCGATATTAGGACTACTGGGCAGCGTTGAGTGTGGATAGTGACTTTGCGAATGAGCGGTTTTTCCTCACTCTTGAAGAGCACGAGTGTGTGAACGTATTCAATAATTTGCGACCTGGGGTGCCTGCATTCAAAGAAAAATTGTGAGTTCTGTAGATGGGAAAGGTTAGTTCATATTCCCTGGCCTCGGACGTCTCGTATCATTGGGGTAGCGTTGCTAAATGATAGTGATGCAAATGATGCTTATGCCTGACTTAGTAAATATAATGTAAGTACAAATTTGAAAACGGTTTTATTCTGGATGAACCAACAACTGCAACGTGGTTCAAGACACAACAACCTTGCTTGTTCCGGAATTTTGAGGGTCCTCCTCAAAATTATGCCCCAGTTTACTGTGTTGGCGCTACTGACGGCTATGCTGAATGACTGAACACGGATCGATTCTAGAATTTTGAGGGTCCTCCTCAAAATTCTGCCCCACTTTATTGGGTCGGTGCTGATGAAAAGACTAAAATTCTTACTTCGGAATTTTGAGGGTCCTCCTCAAAATTCTGCCCCAGTTCCAATTGCGGGGGAAAGATGGAATTTTATTAAGATGTGACCGAACCCATAGGGCTACCTACGTATCCCCTCTTAAATGGGAATCAGGTCAGGCGTAGTTAAAATTACATCATGAAAGAAAAGCATATGATCAAATGTAGTATCATTTCACTGCGTCTGAGTTGATAGGCTTCGTCCAAATTCTCCGTCCATTTCTGCGAGAATAAGGGCTCCTCCAGTCAGAACCCGATGAGCCATGTACGGCCCCTGCCAATTAGGAGAGAATTTCCCTTTGGCTTCATCTTGGTGCGGAAATATTTTCTTTAGTACCAGCTGTCCTGGTGCGAATTTCCTTGGCTTCACTCTCTTGTTGAAAGCTTTGGACATTCTGTTCTGATATAATTGACCGTGACAGACAACGTTCATTCTCTTTCCGTCAATGAGAGCTAACTGCTCATAGCGACTTTTGACCCATTCTACATCATCTAGCTCTGTTTCTTGTATGACCCTCAGGGAGGGAATTTCTACCTCGGCGGGGATGACTGCCTCTGTACCATAGACCAGCATGTAGGGAGTGGCCCCAATTGACGTGCGGACCGTGGTACGGTAACCCAATAAGGCGAATGACAACTTCTCATGCCACTGCTTGTGCTTTTCGATCATCTTCCTTAGTATTTTCCTGATGTTCTTATTGGCTGCTTCTATAACTCCATTCATCTGAGGTCTATAAGCCGTAGAGTTCTTGTGTTTAATCTTGAATGTTTCACACATTGCCTTCATCAGGTTGCTATTGATATTAGAACCATTGTCAGTGATGATTGATTCTGGAATCCCGAACTGGCAGACCATACGATCACGGATGAAATTTGTTACTACCTTTTTGGTGACTGCCTTGTATGATGCTACTTTGACCCATTTGGTGAAGTAATCAATTGCCACTAGGATGAACCTGTGCCCATTTGACGCGGCTGGTTCGATTGGTCCAATGACATCCATTCCCCAAGCGGCGAACGGCCATGGCAAGCTCGTTGCAGTAAGCTCGTTTGGAGGTACCTTTATCATATCTGCATGAATCTGGCAACGATGGCATTTCCGAACATACTAGATGCGGTCTGTTTCCATGGTCAACCAAAAGTAACCAGCTCGGAGTATTTTCTTGGCTAAGACGAAACCATTCATGTGCGGGCCACAGGTCCCTGCGTGCACTTCCTCCAATAGTTTGGTTGCTTCTTTTGCCTCGACACACCTTAATAACCCCAAGTCAGGAGTCCTCCTATACAGGATCCCTCCACTGTGAAAGAAGTTGTTGGACAATCTCCGAAGTGTTCGTTTCTGAGTAGCATTGGCAAGTTCTGGGTATTCTCATGTTGTCAAGTATTCTCTTATATCATGGAACCAAGGTTTCCCATCAACTTCTTCCTCAATGTGAGCACAATTAGCTAGTTGGTCGTGAATATTGACCGAGATGGGATCAATAAAGTTTGTATCTGGATGCTGGATCATAGACGATAAAGTGGCTAAAGCATCGGCAAACTCATTCTGCGTTCTGGGAACATGCTGGAATTCTGTCTTTCTGAATCTTTTCCTCAACTCCTGTACATGATGCGGATAGGGGAGTATTTTGGAATTCTTGGTTTCCCATTCTTCTCAAACCTGATGTATGAGTAGGTCCGAGTCTCCGATCACTAACAGTTCCTAAATATTCATGTCAATTGCCAGTTTGAGCCCTAGGATGCAGGCTTCGTACTCGGCCATGTTGTTAGTGCACGGGAATCTGAGCTTGGCGGATACTGGGTAATGTTGACAGGTTTCTGATACCAAGACCACTCCTATACCAACTCCTTTGAAATTTTCGGCTCCGTCGAAAAACATCCTCCAATCGTCATAGGATTCTACAATTTCTTCTCCTATGAAGGCTACCTCTTCATCAGGAAAATACATCTTTAGAGGTTCGTATTCCCCTCCTACAAGATTCTCGGTGAGGTGATCTGCCAAAGCTTTCCCTTTGACTGCCTTCTGGGTAACATAAACAATGTCGAACTCGCTTAACAGGATTTGCCATTTGGCGAGCTTGCCGGTAGGCATGGGCTTCTGAAAGATATATTTCAATGGGTTCATTCTAGATATGAGATAAGTCGTGTAGGCACAAAAGTAATGCCTCAACTTTTGAGCTACCCAACTTAGAGCACAGTAAGTGCGCTCCAATAAGGAGTACCGAGCCTCGTACGGGGTAAACTTCTTGCTGAGGTAATAGATGGATTGCTCCTTTCTTCCGGTTTCATCATGTTGTCCCAAAACGCACCCAAATGCTCCATCCAGTACTGCGAGATAAAACAATAGGGGTCTCCCTGGCTCGGGTGGAACTAAGACCGGCGGTGTTGACAAGTATTCCTTGATTCTGTCAAAAGCCTTTTGAAAATCATCAGTCCATTTAGTGGCGACATCTTTCTTTAGCATCTTGAAAATGGGTTCACAAATGACAGTGGACTGGGCTATCAACCGGCTGATATAGTTGAGTCTTCCCAGAAAACTCATCACGTCCTTCTTGCGTTTCGGTGATGGCAAGTCTTGAATGGCTTTGACCTTTAATGGATCCAGTTCTATTCCTTGGCGACTCACAATGAAGCCCAATAATTTTCCAGCAGGAACCCCGAATGCACACTTAGAGGGATTCAGTTTTAAGTTGTATCTCCTCAGCCTGTTCAAGAATTTTCTCAAATCTCCCATGTGATCTGTAGCTTTCTTGGATTTGACGATGATGTCGTCCACATACACCTCGATTTATTTATGTATCATGTCATAAAATATAGTGGTCATGGCCCTTATGTAGGTAGCACCGGCATTATTTAAACCGAACGGCATCATTTTGTAACAGTACATTCCCCACGGCGTGATGAATGCTGTTTTCTCTGCATCTTCTTCATCCATCCATATCTGGTGGTATCCAGCAAAACAATCAATGAATGACTGCAGGTCATGCTTGGCGCAGTTGTAAATCAATATGTGTATGTTTGGCAAAGGGAAATCGTCTTTAGGACTAGCCCGGTTGAGATCCCGGTAGTCGACACAGACTCTAACCTTCCCGTCCTTCTTTGGTACCGACACAATGTTGGCTAACCATGTTGGATATTCTACAACTCTGAGAACCCTGTCTTTGACCTGCTTGGTAATCTCTTCTTTGATTTTCAAACTCATGTCTGGCTTGATCTTTCTGAGTTTCTGTTTGACCTGTGGGCACGCCGGATCTATCGGCAACTTGTGAGATACAATGGATGTGCTGAGACCGGTCATATCGTCATACGACCAGGCGAATATATCCTCATATTCTTTCAGAAACTCTGTATACTCTTTCTTTTCTGTTGGTGACAGGTGTACGCTGATACGTGTTTCCTTGACATTTTCTGCGTCTCCCAAATTAATGACCTCAGTTTCATCTAAGTTAGACTTAGGTCTGTTCTCAAAATTCTTGACTTCCCTGACAATCTCTTCTGGTGTTTCGTCCTCTTCTGAATCTATGTCTGTTTGTTGCATTGCCTCGTTGCAAGTTACAGTCATCGGTTCATCATCAAGATATGTAATAGTAATGTTGTGTAAAAATAAAGTAAATGATAGAGAAAGTAATAAGAGCGAGATATAAAGATAAACTGGAAAAATGCTTTTGATTGAATTCATAATTGTTTGAAACATCGAAGCTCTTTTCAAAAGTAAAGACAATGCGAAAAAGTAAAATCAACTAAAAGTAAAATGCGATGCATATACGTCATTTAGCCTTGCTACCTCGAGGCTCTCCGGGCACTGGTGGTCCTAATTGACCAATTGGTGAGGTGTTCTCCTTGGTTCACAGCTTGAATGGAAGGGCCTTCCTCTCCTTCCTCCTCGAAGATAACACAGCAATCCATATTGTCCTCCAGAAATAGGTTCTTCATTGCTGCCAATGCCTCGTCTTCCTCTAATCCATATATAATGTCGGCCGGCTAAAAGGTCTGCTCCAACTGAGGTAGAGGATGCTCCAGTGGGTAGTAGGGACCGCGCCATGGTGGCGACCAGTCGTTGAACTCCTTCCAGGTGTATTCATAACCCAGGCCAAAAGTAGTTCATGCTCCTTCAACTGGATAGGCTTGGTGATGCCCTGGAGATTCTTGCCAAGTCCCTTTCCGGGCTTGTATCCGCTCCAATTCAGCATGCTCTCGATTTTGTTATCCTACCACTTGTCTTTGTCTATGGCGTTGACTCGCTCAATGTGATGGTATGTTTCTCCACCAATTTTCCTTCTACCTCTGATTATCGGGATGGCCTCGCGACTATATATAGGGTTGCTAACGTCGCCATGGATGATTACTTCCTGATGATTCCATTCAAATTTTACAGCCTGATGCAAAGTTGGCACTACAGCCCAGCGGCGTGGATCCAGGGTCGTCCTAGCAACAAATTGTAGGATGCTGGTATGTCAATGACTTGGAACTCAACATCGAACCAGGTGGGTCCCATCTACAGGCATAGGCTAATTTCTCCAATGGTGGACCTCTGAGATCCATCAAAATCTTTGACAC